>BHFT01043736.1:0-32366 GCA_004320025.1 Laticauda laticaudata | reverse complement strand
ATTGGCTTTTTTTTTTTTCAAGAAAACAACAATTATTTGCTCCTTGCTGGGGGAATCGAATGTAATTGCAACAGAGTGAGTTTGGTTTATGACTAGTTAAAAATTCATTGGCTTTCCTACTGGACTACTACAGGGAACGTCAATCCACGGAAATGATGGGACCAGCTCTTATGTAGTAGCTGTCACCAATCTTCCCCTTTGTTTTTCCAATTCTCTCAACTTGTTTGTGCATCAGAAACAGTGGATGTTGATGGCTGCAACAGCCTCCTGCAAATCAGAGTGTGCTGTCACACTGTTCTCTCTGAAGCAGATGCAGGCCCAGCTGTGCGGTGGAACCGTTGTGCTGATCTGGGCATTGAAAAGTTTTTAAACAACCTGATGGCACTCAGATGTTAATTAGCTTCCCTCTATAATTGCACAGAACTGCCTCTCTTGCAGGGACTGCCATCTTAATTACTCACCCGAGTATTTCTCTCCCGTTTTTCTTTTAAAAGCCCTTTTAAGCAGGGGTGGTATTCAGCAGGTTCTGACCAGTTCTGGAGAACCAGTAGCAGAAATTTTGAGTAGTTTGGAGAACTGGCAAATAANTGGTATTCAGCAGGTTCTGACCAGTTCTGGAGAACCAGTAGCAGAAATTTTGAGTAGTTTGGAGAACTGGCAAATAACACCTCTGACTGGCCCCGGCCCCATCTATTCTCTGCCTCCCATTGAGTCTCAGCTGATCAGCTGGGTCTCTTTTGGTTGCCCTGCACTGGAGAATGGAGCTGGAAAGCAGGTTAGTGGGGTGGGGAGGGAATGGGGATTTTGCACTTTTCCTCCCCTGCCATGCCACTAAGCCACGCCCACCAAGCTATGCCACACCCACTACAGAACTGGAAGTAAATTTTTTTGAATCCCACCACTGCTTACAAGCTCTGTATAACTGGGAAGTACCTCTGGGCACAATGGCTGTTGGTCAGTTGGTTACATTGGGCACATTGGTCTGTAAAATGGGCACTATCCCAGCATCAGCTTGTGAGAGGTGGTGGCACACCTGACCCCGACTTGGTTCTTTAGGAAAAGAAAGATCCTCAACTCCGTTGGTAGTGAAAGGTATACAGGTAGTCCTCGATTTACAACCACAATTGAACATAACATTTCTCTTGCTAAGTGAGACATATGTTAAGTGGGTTTTGCCCCATTTTATGACCTTTCTTGCCACCGTTGTTCAGTGAATCACTGCAGTTGACAACTTAGCAACACGATTGTTCAGTGAATCTGGATTCCCCATTGACTTTGCTTGTCAGAAGGTTGCCATAATCTGGGGATACTGCAACCATCATAATTATGAAGCAGTTCAGGAGAGCCCCTAGCTAAGATTCTGTGCAGTTCAGAAAACCCCCAAATCCCACTCCTGGCTGACCCCGCCCACAGTGCCCCTCCCTCCCAGGAGTCTCACGTAGCCCATTTTGGATGCAGGTAAGTGCAGGGCCCACATGGAGGCTCGGGGAGGGCCAAAAATGGGACTCCTGGAAGTTCGAGAAGGTCGGAAATGGGCCCATTTCCAGCTTCCAGAGAGCCTCCGGAGCCCAGGGAGGCTGTTTTTGCCCTCTCGGAGGCTCGAGGAAAGCCTCCGGAGCTCATGGTGGGCAAAAGCGCCCCCCCCCATCATGGTGCAGGAGACCGACTCAGTCATGCCCACCATGTCCATGCCCATCCAGCAACCAGGCAGAGAACCCGTTGCTAAAATTTTTGAAGCCCACCCCTGGATGGAGCCCATCAAATGGCTCCTTTGATTGTGTGTTGTCGCTGGGGTGAAGTGGGGTTATTGTTTTTTATTTTTTATTATTTTTATTGTTTATTTGTTTATTTATTATTTTATATATTGTGGTTTTATTGCTTGTAAGCTGACTGGAGCCGCTATGAGCAAGGAGGCAGCTATACAGGTAGTTCTCGACTTATGACTACAATTGAGCCCAAAATTTCCGTTCTTAAATGAGACGTCTGTTCAGTGAGTTTTCCCCTCATTTTACAACTTTTATTGCCACAGCTCTTTAGTGAATCACTGCAGTTGTTAAGTTAATAACTCAGTTGTTAAGTGAATCTGGCTTCCCCACTGGCTTTGCTTGTCAGAAGGTTACAAAAAGGGATCCAATGACTCCTGGACATTGCAACTGATCAATTCCCTCAACACTGTCCAACTATTTACAAAGTCTGCACTACTATCACACATAATTAGAAGAGTAGGGAGGAATAGTGGGTAGGGGAGGGTGAACACTGACATACTGACATTGAAACAGCGAACAACTCGATTTATATTGACTGTTTCCTCGTATTATTGGATTGCTTATTGTACCCCATGACTATCATTAAGTGTCGTACCCGATGATTCTTGACTCTTGACAAATGTATCTTTTCTCTTATCTACACTGAGAGCATTTGTACCAAGACAAATTCCTTGTGTGTCCAACCACACTTGGCCAACGAAGAATTTCTATTCTATTCTATTCTATTCTATTCTATTCTGTCATAAATATGAGCCAGTTGGCAAGCCTCTGAATTTTGATCATGTGACCATAGAGATGCTGCAATGGTTGTTAAGTGTGAAAAAACCCCAGCCCTAAGCCACTTTTTACAGGGTCATTGTAACTTCAAACCGTCACTAAACTAATGGGTGTAAATTGACGAATACCTGTAATACCAGGATCCCTAGTCTAATTGGAAATTGAACTTGCTTCCCTGGTGTATTTTTTTTACATCTCATCTGCCTTTTTTAAATTCCCTAAGAATAAAAGAAATAATAATGGCTGCGCTGATATGTGGAATGCTTTCCATGAAATTTTGGAAGGTCCCAAGAAGAGGTTAAACTCTAATATAGAGTGGTAATATCCTGATGTTATTCTCTCTTTCCACTCACCCTAGCCCCTTCCTTGGGTACCAAATTTAATATGCATAATGTTTAATAGAAGCAGGTCAGGTTTTGAGATTAACACCAATAACCATAATGAAAACAGATGTTTACATCCATCTGGAATACAGATTTAATATGTTAAGTTCATCGCTCAAGGCCAGGCTGTGCAATCAGAGTTGGATGTTTTTTTTTCTCCTTTTCTGCTGGGCCTAATTTAATGAGTGGTTTTGGATTAAACAGGGCCTCCTTCACTGCAAATAACAGGCCAGTGATCTATATTAAATCTCTACAAAATGAAAATAGCAAAAGATTTACTTAGGGTCATTACACAAGAAAATTTAATCACAACTCCATCCATAATGTCCCATCATCATCAACTGATAATTGAAATGCCATGCAAGGGATTATGAATAACCCTGTTTATGGATATAGCTTTCTGATTATCTTTATGTCCAGTGGGTAACATGAAATATGATTTTTAATAATATGCAGTATTTGCTTCTGAGAAACTCCATTTGGGAACTTCTGCAGAGAAGGGTGGTAGAAGGGGATATTCAGTAGCTTTTTCCTTGATAGTAATGGGATTTATATGCATGCATGATATTTGTCTGCTCGGGAATACCCCAAAATGAGAAAAAAGTAGAAAGAAAATAATGCCTTTTTCTAGTCAGACTAAATAAAGTCATTCAGCTGTTTCCTTTTAGATTTAAATTCTTTGTTAAACTGCCCAGAGTCCTGCAAATGTGTTTGGTGGTATAGGAATTTGATTAAATAAATAAATAAATAAAATGAATGAACCGCTCTCAGCCTGGGGCCTTCCAGGTGTATTGGTGAATGGTTGAGATTTTTCCAGCTAAACATGGACAATTTTAGGACAACAGATTGGGGGATAAGGTTTTGACCCTTGGTGGTTGTTTTGAGTTGAATTCCTTCAAAGGAACTGTTCTTAATATTGAGAACTACCAAAATAATACTGCGGAATGAATTTTCTAAAAGAGAAGTGATCAGACTGCGGTCTGCCCTTCCTTCCTCCCTTTCTCCTCCCTCCCTCCCTCCTTGACCCTGCCTGATTCAATTCTTTCTTTCTTTTTCTTTCTTTCCTCCCTCCCTCCTTTCTCTCTGCCCCTCCCTTTCCTTTCTCTTTCTTTCTTTCTTTCTTTCTTTCTTTCTTTCTTTCTTTCTTTCTTTCTTTCTTTCTTTCTTTCTTTTTTTTCTCTCCCTCCCTCTTTCTCTCTCTCTCTCCCTCCCTCTTTCTTTCATTCTTTCTTTTCTCTTCTTTTTCTTTCTTTTTTCTACACAGTAAGATTGCCAAGTTCATAAAAAGTTGAGAGGAAATATTCTTATTCAACTTATACATCTTAACGTAGCTTAGGACTGTCAAACACGTGGCCCGTGGGCCAGATGCATCATGCGCTGGCCATGCCCACACCCAGTTTAGTGAAGGGGGGAAAAGTCCCAATGCATCACATGATGATGCTGGGACAATGCAAGTTTGATACCCCCAAGGTAGCTTCAAACCAGAATGTAACTGCAGATGCTCAAATGTGAGAGTAACTCTAAAATACCTAAACAAAATTACTTAATTGATGGATTGCTAAGTGCACAGTTGGTCTTGAATTACAACCATTCTTTTCCTGATTGTTCAAAGTTACAACAGCACTGAAAACAGCTACTTATGACCGGTCCTCACATGTACAACCATGATAGCATCCAATGGTGGGATTCAAAATTTTTTACTATCAGTTCTGTGGGCATGGCAGGGGAAGGATACTGCAAAATCCCCATTCTCTCCCCACCCCACTAACCTGCTTTCCAGCTCTGTTTTCCTGTGCAGGGCAACCAAAGAAGACACAACTGATCAGCTGGGACTCAATGGGAGGTGGAGAATAGATGGGGTTGGCGGGGCCAGTCAGAGGTGGGATTTGCCGGTTCTCTGAACTACTCAAAATTTCTGCTACCGGTTCTCCAGAACTGGTCAGAACCTGCCGAATACCGCCTCTGGTAGCATCCTCACAGTCACGTAATCAGAATTAGAGCACTTGGTAGCTGGTATATATTTATGAATGTTGCACTGTCCCAGGTCACTTGATCACCATATGTGTCCTTCCCGACCAGCTTCCAACAAGCAGAGTCAAAGGAGGAAGCTGGATTCAATTAAAGACTGTGTGATTTACTTTAGAATTGCAATGATTCAGAGTAACAGAATAACAGAGCTGGAAGGGACCTTGGAGGTCTTCTAGTCCACCCTCTGCTGAAGCAGAAGACCCTATACCATTCCGGACAAATTGTTGTCCAATCTCTTTTCAAAAACCTCCAATGATGGAGCATCCCCAATTTCTGAAGGCAAGTCGTTCTAATTTTTCACTTAACAACAGTGGCAAAAAAAGGTTGCAAAGTGTGACCGAAAAAAAGGTTGCAAAGTGTCACAATGAAAGTGTGATTCATTTACCTATTGTCTTGCTTAGCAAAGGAAATTGAGACCCAATTGAGGAATACCTGTAGAATTTCAATTTCTAAGCTGCTAAGGGGCTAAAATACTGTTTTAGTTATAATTTTGTAATTATACTGATAACTAGAGTACTCCTTATCTTTAAACTCCCCTACTGACTGTACACTATTAATTTCTGATCCCATATTAATGTCTGTTTGGATTTTAACTGAGATTGTTTATCCTGTGTTGTTTTATTTTTTTGGCTGGTCCATTATATGCACCTTGGAGACACAGTGTCCATACAGAGTCTTTAAATAAACAAATAAAAGTAATGAAATGGCTCAAAGGCTTCAGATAAGAAGATTTAATTGCAAAATATATGGCATAGCCATAATATCTGGCTGATTCACAACTGCTTGCTAATCTTTCCATTGGCTTAATTTTAAATGTGTCTGCAGACAGTTTACACCTCTGGCGAGAATTTATTCTATCCCTGCTTGGTGGGAGGAATTGAAAAGAACAGCTGATGGTAAAAATATGGTTCCAAGGACCTCTAAAACATCAGAGGCAGAAGAGCAAATGGAAATATTTAACCCCTCCAATATTATAATACTGTGCAGTTTTATTAGCTAACTAATGAAAGAGAAGGATTAGAGTGACCCAATAAGAGTCTTCCATGTGTGTCTATCACAGAGAAGAGGGAATTGACCTATTCTCCAAAGCATTTAAGGGCAGGACAAGCAGATGGAAAAACATTAAACAGAAATCCAACCTAGAATTTAGGAGAAATTCCCTGAAAGTAAGAACAATTAATCAAGGGAATAGCTTGCTTCTGGAAGTTGTGAGGGCTCCATTCCTGGAGGTGTTTAAGAAGAGATTGGACAAGAATTTGTCCAGAATGGTATCGGGTCTCCTGCTTGACTAGAAGACATCCAAGGTCCAAGCCTATTATTCTATTGGTTAAATAATTTAGTTTAAAGTCTTTTAGACTTATTCTGATATTTGATCACTTGCATTGACATTCTGGTTAGAACAGTTTGAATAAGTGTATGTATGTAGGCAAATAGGCAGATAGATAGGCAGATAGGCAGATAGATAGGCAGATAGATAGATAGATAGATAGATAGATAGATAGATAGATAGATAGATAGACAGACAGACAGATAGATATGATAGAAAGATATAGATGATAGATAGACAGACAGACAGGATGGATAGATAGATAGATAGATAGATAGATAGATAGATAGATAGAACATCAACACGTGATGGAAGTTCCTAATAATGATTTAAACTAGTTTGAAAAAAGGAGTTCCTAGCTCTCTCCAAAATCCAGGAAATTAAAAATAAAACTAGTTTAAGAGAAAGACTCCAAACCTTTCCCAAATTCAGGAAACATAAGAAAAATAGTTTTTTAAAAAAGCCAAAGATCTAAACTCTCCCCCAAATTCAGGAAATAAACCAAAACTACCTTAAAACTCTTTCCCAAATTCTGGATGTAAACAAAACAATCCTAATTAAAATTGTTTTTGTTTGATTAAGAAGAGAAGTTCAGGTTTTTTCCAAAATTCAAGAAATAAGAGTGTGCATGCACACCCATGCACACATTGCCCATTCTTAACCCTGTTGATGGTGTCTCTTCTTTTGCACCATTTATGGTCTTTGCCCAACTCCTCCAAAATTGAGCGGGACAACCCTCAACATGGGTTATGTAATCCTGAAAAATGGGTGTGGTGGGGAGACACCTGAAAGACCCATATATCTGTTTTATTTGCATTAATAATTTGTTTGGTAAATGATTTTATTTATTTCCACCCCACCTTTATTATTTTTATACATTTCTCAGCGTGAACATAGCCAATACACTTCCTCCTCCTATTTTTTGCACAACAATCTTGTGAGGGGGGTTGGGCTGTGGCTTTAATGCCTAAGGTGGGACTAGAACTCAATGTCTTTTGGTGAATGGCCCAAAGTCACCCAGCCCCTTTCATGCCTAAGGCGGGACTAGAACTCACAGTCTCCTGCTGATTGGCCCAAACTCACCCAGCCGGCTTTCACAATTAAGGTGGGACTTGAACTCACTGCCTCCTGCTTTCTAGCCTGGAGCCTTAAGCACGAGACCAAACTGGCTCTCAATTTTCTTTATCAACAACAATACAACCCTCTTCGACTTGAAAAGGGACACATTATCCCTCCCAAAGACATATTTAGCTACTTATTCAGGGCTGTAATGAAGCCTCTTAATGAAGCCGATGTCCTTGAAAGTTCTTCATCAATTTTGTCCCTCATCTGTCAGCGGCCCTACTCCACGATGCAATATTAATTAAACACAACATTTCCCGAAGTGCCGAAGTGAAACCCCAACGTTAGTAATGAACAGGTTTAGGAGAATCACATCCCAACAAAATTACTTTTTAAACCAGCCTTATTAAGCAGAAAATTAGAGCTAAATCATCTACACCACGCTCATTAAAAGCCAGTGATCCTTGGCCGCTTCCATGTTCTAACATCTTTAATTAGCAAACTGAGAGTCTCTGTGACATGATAAATGCCATTCATCTTATCCTCTCTCTCTCTCCCCCCCTCTCTCCCTCCCTCTCTCTCTCTCTTCCTCCCAGTGGTAAGTTTAAATTTTTTTTACTACTGGTTCTGTGGGCGTGGCTTGGTGGCCATGGCAGGAGGATACTGCAAAATCTCATTCCTTCCCCACCCCACTAACCTCCTTTCCAGCTCCGTTCTCCTGTGCAGGGCAAGCAAAGAAGACCCAGCTAATCAGCTGGGACTCAATGGGAGGAGAATAGATGGGGGCGGGGCTAGTCAGAGGTGGTATTTGCCGGTTCTCCTCAAAATGTCTCCTACTGGTTCTCCAGAACTGCCCAGAACCTGCTGGATACCACTTCTGTACCAGTAGTGGGTTTCAAATTTTTTTACTCTTGGTTCTATGGGTATGGCTTGGTGGATGTGGCAGGAGGATACTGTAAAATTTCCATTCTGTCCCCACTCCTGGTGGAAGGCTACTGCGAAATCCCATTCCCTCCCCTCCCCATCCAGTCAGTCCTTACAGTGCATAAGCAACATCGCATGCATGCCCAACATCACTGACTGTGTTCTTCCTTGCCCAGTCACTCCTTAAGGTATTTGTTTCCCCTCCTGCCAACGATCAGCTGTTCCTTTGATCAGCTGTGCTGGGATTCCCCTCACTTACTGCTTTGCTCAGGAGGCTTCCCTGAGGCCCAGGAAAACAAAAAAATGGAGAGGGGTCACAGCCCCCCGTCCCCCCTCCATGTTTTGCCTTTCTGGGCCCCAGGGAAGCTTTCTGGGAGCAAAAACACCCCTTCCAGGAGGCTCCCAAGGCCCAGGAAGCTCCAAAATGGAGCATAGGGGGTTGCTGTGTGACTCCCCATGCTCAGTTTTTTTTCTTTCCTGAGCCCCAGGGAAGCATTCTGGGAGCAAAAATGCCCTCCAGGAGGCTTCCCTGAGGCCCAATAGGACGGGGGTGGGGGGGGTGGGGGGGGTTGGCTGCAAAAAAAGCCACACCCACCCACTCACATGGTTACGCCCACCTTGCCACATCCACAGAACCGGTTGTCACAAAATTTCATTCCCACTCCTGACTCCAACATGAATCCGAAAGCTCAGAAGACTAAACCTCTGGTCCCGGTGACCGACCCAGATTGGATCCTGCAGTGTTAGGACACTGTGCTTGATTAAAATGCCAGAGGTTTGTTTTCGTGTGTCAGTGTGATGTGCAAACAAAGGTAGACTTCGTGTCAGGAGATTTTAAGGAAGTGAGTGTGGTTGGCTTGACTTAATTATGTACTAAGATTAGCACACATCCCCTCTCCTGGGGGAGCTGCATTAGCTGGCGATTTGTTTCTGGTTCCAGTTCAAGATGCTGGATGTTACCGTTGAAGCTCTACACGGCCTGGAGTCCGGTTATTTGAAGGACCATCCTTTCCCAGTCATATCTACCCAGCCAGAGCAGGGAGACATTGTACGGGAACCTTTTCTTAAGGTCTTTCTGGTGGGACCAAGACGAAGGGACTTCTCCATGGGGGCTCCCCTCCAATGGTGGGATTCAAATCTTTTTACCACCGGTTTGGTGGGTGCAGCTTGGTGAGTGCAGGTGGATCACTGCACCAATCCTGCACTCTCCCTGTGCGTTCAAGAGCTGACACATGTCAATCCGCTGTGCCACGTGAAGCAGTTGAGCTTCAAAACCAGGAAATATGAAGTATGAAGCTGGGGGTGGGGCAGCAGCTGATCCTCAGAGCTACCGATTCTGCCTAACTGAGCCGAATTGGTAGAATACCACCACTGGCTCCCTCCCTATGGAATATTATGTCTGTGGAAATAAATTTGGCTGTCACTTTCAAAAGGCCTTGAAAACATGGTTTGACCAGTGGGCCTGGGAACCCCATGGTGATATGGAGCCCATCAAGCGCTTGGTTTGATTGTTGTCACCGGGAGTGAGGGAGTTCATTGGGGTTTGTGTTGGGATTTTATTTCTGTAAACCATCAAGACTTATCAGGAGTTGGGCAGCCATATAAATATTCTTAGTAAATTATAAATAAAATAAATATAATTAATACCTGTCAACTCCTAATTACCACATAGATGTTTTTCTCCTCAATGAACTGGCCCTAACCTGGTCTTTCATGTCTTCCAAAGGTGGCTTCATTGGAGTTCTAACCAATGGCTGACTTCATTAGTCAAAAAGCTGACTTCATTAGTTAAAAAGCAACCTTCACTTGTATCATGGTCTGGAAATCAGAAAGCTATTATTAGGGGTCCTTGGTGCTGTCTGAGCTTGGTTGATTTCTTGCAGACATCTCATTACCCAACTAAGTAGCATCATCAGTGCTAGAAGGGAGTTAGGTCTGCGAGGGCGAAGAGGAAGAAGAGGAGGAGGGGAAAGAGGGCTGTTGAGGTTCTTAGTGTTCTCTGAGCTTGGTTGCTTTCTTGCAGATATTTCACTACCTAAGCTAGGTAATATCAATGCATAATCAGTGATGTTACCTAGTTTGCAATGAAACATCTGCAAGAAAACAACCAAGTTCAGAGAGTTACCAGACAATAAAGGAGGATATTTGTAGCTTAGGACCCCACAGTTCAATCCTGAACTACAAATATTCTCCTTTATTGTCTTTGATTTGGCTCAAAGCCCAGGTGTAGACAACACCATGAAAAGATAACTACACACCAATACAAAACTGCCTCTTCTTTACTATCTTCCTGTTCACAGAACAAGCATGATTTGCCCTGAATCACAATTTCATTCTCTTTTGGGCCATGTGAGGTAGAAATCTATTTTCAGCCGAGATGCTCCTCCAGGAAACTAAAAGAAGTAGCAAAAATATTAACATAACGTACCAGTTAATGCTGCAAGCAATGCTGGATCTCTTTGGCCTGCCTCTTGATGTTCAGTGTTGCAGATTTCTGCTCTCCTGGCTGGCTCAAACTATTCTTTTGGCACTTTGTTATTTGTCATCCTGCCACACTGAATCACAAAAGAGCATTTAAAGAGAAACAGAGCTTCTGGTACAAAAAACACCCTCCTCTGGTTTTCTTTTCTCGAATTTTTGAGAAAGGGATAGAGGCGAAGATGGCAAGAATTGTAATAGAATTTCTAAAAATAATATTTGGATTATTTTCTCTGCACATTTTAGACCCTGGAAATGCAAGATGTGAGCTGCAGATTTTGTAATTAACAGTCTCTTGCAAGATGTCCCAAAGGTGCTTTTTTCAATAGGCAACTGAACTTTCCGGTTTTTCTTTGAAGATGTTTTGCTTCTCATCTGTCATGCCCCTGTTGGAATCTGAATCCAAGGGAGAGGTGGAACAGCTGACAGGGAGTGGGAGTATGGCTCCGGTGGCTGTGGAGGAAATTGGGGAAGGGCACAGACCAGTTGGGCATTCAGAGGAAGACCCAGGCCCACCCCCTCTTCATCCTAGGGCACGTAGGGAGGAACGGATAAGAGAGCAACATGAGTTGTGTGGTTTACGGGGGAGGAAAGGGCTCTGATCCCCTTCATAGGCTGCAGCTGGGAAGACTGTTTAAAAGGGCAAACTGTGCAGGACAAAGTTGCTGGAAGCAAAGCATGAAATTATTCTGGTTTGTCAAGTCTTATTTGAGTTCTGGCGTCCTCCCAAGTGTGTGTATTTCATTATCTTTTGACGTCTTCAATCCCATTACCTGCCCTGTCTCATTAATTGCTGCAGTGTGGTTTGTATTGGTTTTTATTTTTATTTATATGTACTTTGGGTTTGGACAGGATTTCTTCCTTTTAAAAACTGTTCTTGGGAGAGTTTTTTTCTCCAGCCGATGATAACTGGGCATTGGAGGCCAGGTTGGAGGAATTAAAGGGACTTTACCTATTTTTGTGACTTTGTTGCTATTGTGCCATGCCCTGGGTCATCACATCATCCAAGAAGCTTCTGTGCACGGACTGGATTGATGGGGAATGGAAGGATTTATAAATTCCTTACCACCCAGTCAGAGCTGAAGAAGCATCTTGGATGAGAAGCAAAACATCTTCAAAGAAAAACCAGAAAGTCCAATTGCCTCTTGAAAAAAAAAGCGCCTTTGGGACCACCATGACCTAGATGACTGAGAATCTCTATAGACAGTGTCTGCAAGATTTTTGTACCTTCTCCTTATATTTCCCTCCCCCCTCTTTCTAGCATGCCCTTCTTTACTGCTGGTGAACCATGTGTTCACTCAATGAGTGCAGCATTTGTTTAACAACTTCAGGGGCTGCTTTACGACCAGGGCATTTGCTAATCAATCATTACAAAAAAAAGGTTGTAAAATCAGGCCAGTCATATGACCTGCCCATTTTTAAAATGGGCATGACTTATGACCCTGATGAGCAGGCTGTTATGATTGTAAGTTGAGGGCTACTGGTCTACTCTGTGTTAGTTTTCTGTTCTCTATGCTAAGGGTATAGAAGGCATGAGGTGTTTTAGCTGGGCGTATTGTTGCACCAATAGAAGAAAATACTAGTGGAAAGACAATGTCACTGATGGTGTTACCTAATGGAATAAAGGTAGTCTTTGACTTACAACAGTTCATTTAGTGAACACTCAATTGCAATGGCAGTGAAAAAAGTGACATGACCAATTTTCACAATCACCACCTTTGCAATATCCCTACAGTCATGTGACCAAAATTCAGATTTTTGGCAATGAGTTCATATTTAGGACCATTGCTATGACCTGATCCTCTGGCAGGCAATGTCAATGGATAAGCCAGCTTCACTTAACAACCAGGATACTTATTTAATGACTGCAGTGATTCACTTAACAACGGTGGCTTGAAAGGTCGTGAAATGGGACAAAATTCACTTAACAAACATTTCATTTAGCAACAGAAATTTTGGGCTCAATTGTGGTCATAAATCGAGGACTACCTGTAAGAGAGAATTAATTCTATTTATGTTTACAGACCTTCTTCTTTGCCATGTGGATTAATCCTGGGTAACTTATTTGGGTGTTTAAGGAATTGTGACTAAAACACCACTCCCTCCCATTTGCTATTTTTTACTTCATTAACTTAGTTTTTGCTGGACAGTCAATTAACTTGCGGAGATGCTAATTTTCAATCCATTGTGGATTCTGTTAATGCCATTCTGTTAATGTTTAAGGAGAGACAACAGAACGAATAAAATATATTTTCATATAAAACTTCCCACAACCATTTACATTTCTGTCACTATTTGTTGTGGCCTGCCAATGGCCATCAGAGCTGGTGGCGGACTTGGACAGTGAGGAGGCTGGGGAGGAACATGGGCCAGTCCTGGAGTCTGGGGAAGACTGTGACGAGGGCTCTGTGTCGGAGGCAGAGATGGAGCAAGGGCCCTCCAACAGTTATCCGCTAATAACTTCAAAGTTGGAGATCAGTGGGGCAGAAGAACAGCTGGAGCCTGTTTCCAATGTGTACGTGTACAGAGCTGTCAGGAGAAGGGAACAGTTAAGGAACAAGGGTCGACTTGGGAGTAAAGGCACAGGTGGATGGTGAATGGCCCCTCCCATAGGAATAAAGAGGAATGAAAGAGGAGTGGTGTTTGCAGGAGACAATTAGTTCATTTAATTAGTGTGAAGATTTGCTCGTGATTCTCAGACTCCTTGCCAAGTATTTTCTGGTACAGTGTTGTGCTTGGAAGCTATCAGCCTGGCAACTCTCCAAGCCTAATCAGGTCTGTGGTTGTTATTCACCTTGAAAGACTGTTTGCTGGGACTTTGCTGGATGTGAATGATAGGAATTCACATAAGCCTAATAAAAAGGGATTTTGTGAAGCCTAGGTCAGAACACCATGGAATCAATTGCTGGAAGGAAAATGCACAAATCTCTTTTTTTCTTAGCTGGTTATACTTAACAAGTGGGATGCTATTCCATAAGCTTTGCCAAAGTTCACGTCTCGAGACTTCCAGAACCCTATTATCATGATTAGCTTCTCTTTGGGGATATGTCTGCCTCACTGTCATTTTTAATACCATGTCAAAAGGATGCCAGACCATCTCCAACACCACCCCCCAGTAATATTGCCCAAGTATGACCCTTTTTGATGCCAGGATCCAGGTTAAGCATTACTCCCCCTTCCATCCTTCTTTCTTCCTTTGTGAATACATTAACAACATGGAAATGGCAACCCCCTCCTCACCCACGCCATCCCGGAAGTTTAAAATATGCTTTTTCGGATTTACACAATTTTGTTGTCACTTGCAGTAGCTGGTGAAGGGAAAGGAGCATTCTCTCTGGATGTGGCAAATGTGGTTATGCCAGATAATGGTGGCGATTAAAATCGAACCTGTCAGCTGCCTTGTGGCCATCAGCAAACCTTTCACATTCTGCTTTGCATGTTAACAGTTTGCAGCAAAGGAAAAACCCTGATTTACCAGTATCTCATTAAAATAATGCGGACAGGACGAACAAAGCTGCGGAGCCTGGCTGTACGTCACACTAAATCATGACGCTCTGGGGGAGCAATTGACTATGGCCTCATTATTTTAGACAAAAGTGGGCTTGGAGGATAAAACACACACATACACACACACACACACACAGATGATGCAGTTCCCCCCAACCATATTTTCTTTCATGTACTTCGGGCGAAAAGGATTGTCGGCATCACAAGTACCCAGAGAACCAGCCTTATTTATTTCCCAAAGAATCACTTTTGGTACAACTCAGCAACTATAGGATTTCCCAACTGCTTACATCCTTTGGGGGGGGGGAAGGGGAGTGTTTTAAAATTCTTAAATTTGTTCTCTGGAGGCAATTTGCCAGAGTGGTAAGAATCGCTAGAACAAAATGTAGAAGAGTCTTGGAAATATCATGTAAACAGAGGAAAACCTCTACAGGGTTTTAAGAAGAGAATAGTAAGAATGTTAGAGAAGTGTGGGCACTTAATGACTGATTTTACTTGTATTTGCATGGTTTTTTTTAAGTTGCATCTTAATAAAATATTAGTAAGACACCCAAAAGTAGCCAAAAAATAGAAGGTGAATGGATGAGATTTTAAATGTACTAAAACATACCATTGAATCGACTTACGACCACAATTGAGCCCAAAATTTATGTTGCTAAGTGAGATGCTTGCTAGTTGAGTTTTGCCCCACTTTTTGTGATGACCCAGGGCATGGCACAAAAGTAACAAAATCACAAAAATAGGTAAAGTCCCTTTAAGACCTCCAACTTGGCCCCCAATGTTCAGTTATCATCGCCTGGAGAAAAAACTCTCCCACGAACAGTTTTTAAAGGGAAGAAATTCTATCCAAACCCAAAGTACATATAAATTATAAATAAAAACCAAAACAAACCACACTGCAGCAATTGATGAGATAGGGCAAGATAAGGAATTGCTGACTTCAAACATTAACAAAACAAACACAGTTGGATGCCAGAAACGGGATAAGACTTGACAAAGAAAGATAATGCACGCTTTGCTTCCAGCAAGGTGCTGTGTACAAACACCCCTTTTAAATCCTGTTTTTCGAGCTGTAGTTAATGAAGGGAATCAGGGCCTTTTTCTCCCCCGTAACCCACGTTGCTCCCTTATCCGTTCCTCCCTGTGTGCTGTAGGATGAAGAAGGGGTGGGCTTGGGTCTTCCTCTGAATACCCAGCCCGACTGTGCTCTTCCCCAGGTTCCTCCACAGCCACTGGAACCACACTCTGTCAGCTGTTCCACCTCTCCCTCAGAATCAAATTCCAACAGGGGCATGACAACTTTATGACATTTCTTGCCACGGTTGTTAAGTGATTCACTGCAGTTGATAAGTTACTAACACCGTTGCTAAGTGAATCTGGCTTCCCCATTTACTTTGCTTTTCAGAAGATCACAAAAAGGAATCACGTGACCTTGGGACACAGCAACGGTCGTAAACATGTCACTTGCCAAGCATCTGGATTTTGACCATGCAACCATGGGGATGCTGCAATGGCCATAAGTGTGAAAAACAGACATGTCATTTTTTTCAGTGCCGTTGTAAATTTGAATGGGTCACTAAATGAACGGTTGTAAATCAAGGACTACCTGTACAGTCCAAGTATTGACAAAATAGTGGAAGAATTCATCACAAATCTACATTCACCTGTAGGTCAGATTCTTGCCTTACATCCTAAGTTCAGTGCTGCTGTAAATTTGAATGGTCATTAAACAAACTGTTTTAAGCTGAAGTCTACCAGTACCTAAGAGGAAAAAGCAACAACCCAGAACTTACTCACAATCATTCTGTCTAAGAATTTTACCCATTGTGGATAGAAATGAAAATAGCTGTTCTGGACATGAGTTTATTTATTTATGCTTTGGGGACATGAAAATTATGAAAGGTAATTCTACTTAAGCATAGAAATGGTGGCAGATGAGAATTTCAAAAAGCTTTCCCTTCCAAATATTATCTGGATACAATATTTACACTCAAGAATATCTGTAGAAAAAATTAAAAAAGAGAAGATAGCAGCCATAACTACGTAACTGAAGCTCCACCCCTGCATATAAAAAGGCGCAGTACTATCTAGCCATAGCTGCCATCTTGATTTTTTTCGACCACCCGCCCATGAATGCACCTTATCTTGCATTCACAGTAAAAAATAATAATGGGAGTGATTATTGTTTTGCCTGCATGTGCCAGCACTGAGCCAAGACTACATATATGGGATTATATTGGCCAAATTCATATTTGATTATATATTCCTGGGATATTTTTATGCTATGATCCTTTAAAAAAAAAGAGAAAGTAATAACCAGCCACAGAATTGAAAGCAGAATAAATCCTTCATTTTCCATCCTGCCCCCTCAACAAAGGAGATTAAAAATGAAAGATGTATCACAAATAAAATTTGTATGATCAAAATTACTGTAGTTAGAGTCTTCTTGGCATTAACCAGGATTTAGGAACTTTCTACTATATAATATGCCTGGGGGGGGGGAAACCCACTGGGGATGCAACATAAATGATATTATTTCCAGTATTCTTCATCCCTTTTTAAAAATACATTGTGCTTTATGTGTGTGTGTGTGTGTGTGTGTAATTTTTATTGACGAATGAGGTTTTACAAAGTTGGAAGCTACAGAAAAATAAAAAACAAACACAGTAAAGGTAAAAGAAGGTATAGAGAAAAATAGAAAACAATAGAATAGAAAAGGTGAACATGGAACATGGAAGAAAAAAGAAGGAAAACATATCAGCTGTGTACCTGTTATAAACATAGATAAACCCTGTTTGCATGCTTTCAAATTACATAAACTAATTCCATTCTGTTGGAATATACATGCTCAATCACCAGGTCATTTTATCAATTTTCAGCAAAAAAGTCCATGAAGAGGGGTCAGTCTATTCTCCAAAGCTCCTGAGGACAGGACAAGAAGGAATGGATGTAAGATCATTAAAGAGAGATCCAACTTAGAAGCAAGGATAAACTTCCTAGCAGTAAGAACAATTAACCAGTGGAATGGCTTTCCTCCAGAAGATCTGTCATCTGCACCTCTGTAACTCTCTGGTTATATATAACCCAACAAGACAGACACAGACTTCAGAAAGTAATTAGGACTGCAGAAAAAAACAATTGCTAACAACTTGCCTTCCATTGAGGATCTGTATGCTGCATGAGTCACAAAGAGGGCTGTGAAAATACTTGCAGACCCCTCACATCCCGGACATAAATTGTTTCAACTACTTCCCACAAAACAACACTATAGAGCCCTGCACACCAGAACAACTGGACACAAGAAATTTTTCCCCGAATGCCATCACTCTGCTAAACAAATAATTCCCCCAACACTGTCCAACTATTTACAAAGTCTGCACTACTATTACTATTCATCTTCTCATCACTCCTTATTGCCCCTCCTCTCCCACTTTTGACTGTATGACTGTAACTTTGTCATTTGTATCCTTACAATTTTTACTGACTGTTTCATAGTATGATTTGATTGCTTATTGTACCCTACGACTATTATAAAGTGTTGTACCTTATGATACTTGACGAATGTATCTTTGCTTTTTATGTACATTGACAGCACCAAGACAAATTCCTTGTGTGCCTAATCACACTTGGCTAATAAAGAATTCATTCATTCATTCATTCATTCATTCATTCATTCATTCATTCATTCATTCATTCATTCATTCATTCATTCATTCATTCATTGTGGATGCTTGATTGCTGAAGGTTTTCAAGAAGAGATTGGACAGGCATTTTTGTCTGAAATAGTATAAAAGACCTCCAGGGTCCCTTCTAACTCTAGAATAGAATACCTTTATTATATACGTGGAATACAATGAAATTTGTAAGTTACTCCAGCACAGTGCCCAAACACCACATCACAACCATGCTACAGAGTATTTAAAAATTAAAATGATTAAAATAGTAATAATAATAATGAAATTTGAAAGCTACTCCAGCACAGTGCCCCAAACACTACATCACAATCATGCTACAGAGTATTTAAAAATTAAAATTAAAATAGTAGTAATAATAATAACTCTGTTATTCTGTCTTTTATAAAATTAATTGTTGTTCTCTCCTTAATCAAACAAGTCCATCTAGCTATTTCTGCATGTTCTGCCATCTTCACAAACCATTCCTCCAGGGTTAAAAAAACTGCTTTCCTAAGAGTCAAAATATATAAAAACGTTGAACTTTCCATCCACTGTGAAAACGCAGTAGATGGCCAATATTTCATGCAAACATTTTCTAGAATAGGAAGAGTACTGATCAGAGAGATTCCTGAGAATATTGTGCACAGCCAAAACAAACAAACAAACAAACAATCCCCCCCTCAAAGCAAGTGTATCATCAAACAAATCAGCTCAAAGTTCTTGCTCGAGGCACAAATGACCAGGCTCAAATTATTCTACTCTGGATACATTATGCAAAGACCCAACTCTGGAAAAAACTCCCATGTTGGGAAGGGTGGAATGAATGACCAAGAGCATGGCCAGCAGTTACAGTGGTGATTGGAGCACTATTAGAGGACATGGAAACCAGGTTAGAAAATATATCTGTGTGATTACAAAAAATCAGAACACAGAATAATAAAGTTAGAAGGTACCTTGGAGGTCTTCTAGACCAACCTGAGTCACCATCGGGGAATAGGCAGCAATATAAATCAATCAATCAAACAAACAAATAAATACATCTTTCTACTTAAGCAGGAAACCTTACAATACTTTAGACAAATGGTTATCCAACATCTTCTTAAAAGCCTCCAGTGTTGGAGCACCTGCAACTTTTGGAGAGGAGTTGTTCCACTGGTAAATTGTTCTAACTGTCAGAAAATTCCTCTTTCGTTCTAGGTTGCTTCTCTCCTTGATTAGTTTCCATCCATTGCTTCTGGTCCTGCCTTCAGGTGCTTTGGAGAACAGGTGGACCCCTTCTACAAAGCACCACTGAAGCAAAGCTCCAAAGCGAAGAATCTACACCAACTTGAGGACTGAAATCAATCAATCACTCAAGTGCAGATTGAGGCGTATATGCATGTTTATTTATTTTGCACCCCAAATTTTGCAATAGACCACAAAACATAAAACAATTTTTCAGAAACCTTTCCAAATTAATGTTTTGGCCATGGAAATTTTGAAGAGAATGTGATTTTAGATCCCTATAGACTGTATTCACCCAACATAAAAAACATATCAATGTAAAATACATTATAGAATCAACCTATCTTAAAACCTCTAACAGCGAAGCCTGATCAAGACAAGAGTCACACAAAGTTTAATCGCATTAGAGTAAATAAGGAATTAGGGTACAGAACCTTGGAAACTGGCAGAATAAAACTCTCACCCCAATTTATGAGTGAATTCATTAATGTGAGGGTGTGTGTTAAACCTTGTTTTCTGAGACTGAAAAATTGAAGGATGAACTGCACTTTTCCAAAAAAAAGTCTCCTGCTGAAACTTTGACCTGCTCTTTCTTAGTGATGTTTTAAAACAGGGGGATCCAACCTTAGCATCTTTAATTCCTGTGGACTTCAAATCCTGGAATTCACCAATATGGCTGACTAGGGAATTCTGGGAGTTGAAGTCCACAGGTCTTGAAGTTGCCAGATCTTCAGAACCTTTTTAAAGATCAGCAAGGTTAAGACCAAGTGAATACTGTGGGAATAGGGATGTTATTCTATCGGCAGGTGCTATGATAGAGACTCAACATTAAAAGAATTACAGTCATGGCATCCAGTTCCATCACTTCCTGGCAAATGGAGAAGAAATGGAAGCCGTGACAGATTTTATTTTCTTGGGCTCCGATATCACTAATGACGACAATGCAGCCATGAAATTTAAAAAAAAATGTTTGCTTCTTGGGATGAACAGTGCAGAGAAGAGCAACAAAGATGATTAGGGGACTGGAGGCTAAAACATATTAAGAACTGTTGCAGGAATTGGGTATGTCCAGTTTAATGAAAAGAAGGACTGGGGGTGTCATGATAGCAGTGTTCCAATATTTGAGGGTCTGCCACAGAGAGGAAGAGGTCAAACTATTTTCCAATACATCTGAAGGCAGGACAAGAAGCAATGGGTGAAAACTAATCAAGGAGAGAAGCAACTTAGAACGAAGGAGGAATTTCCTGACAGAAAAAAACAAATAATCTATGGAACAGCTTCAAAAAAGTTGTGAATTCTCCAACACTGGAGGTTTTAAAGAGACTGGACAACCTTTTGCTTGAAATGGTATAGGGTTTCCTACCTAAGCAGGAGTTGGATTAGAAGACCTCCAAAGGCCCTTCCAATTCTGTTATTCTGTTATTTTATAGGATTCCCCATCCTTCCTGGGTCATTTTCTCCTTCAGCATTTCCTGCCACTGGATCTGATCTATCTTCCCCTGGATGATATCAAAATTTTCTCTTTTGAAGCCCAGGGTGTAAATGTATCTCCTCTCAATTCACCTCCCTATCTTAGCAGAAAGAAAAAGCCAAAACTTTCTCCCTCAACTCCATCCCCTTGCTTATATTTTTAAAAACCACTCATGGAGTTGCTAATTGCAGATAACTACAAGCATTTTTTTCATTTGCCTTTAAGCTGCTGGGTCTCAGGACAAGAAATAGAAAAATTACAACCAGATGGATCCCCCCCCCCCCAATAATAGTGTCCATCATTCTTGATTATTTAAATAAAAAAAAATGCCAAACTAATAAAACAGTACCCAAATGTACATGTCACCATTTTAAAAAGATTACCTGTTCCTGCTGTCTTTCAATTATATTTCCTGCATTTCACTTTTGAATACAACATGCATCCTGTTAAATATGTTCAATGGGAATAAGTTCCATAAAATTAACGTGAATCAGGGTGCAGGACAAAAGATAACATACATTCACTTCAGAATGGAAATTTTGCAGTCATATTTCATTATTTTTTCTCCCAATCCCAAAGTTTAGTGCACATGAAAGTAAACATGGATGATGAAACAGAGCAATCCAGATTAGTACATTGTAAAATACGGCATTATTCCTGATATGAAAGAATAGCAAGAATAATGATAGAAACGAGATAGGAATTTTTCTGCAGATTGGAAGCATGCCCCTCCATACTTCCAACTAATGACTAAATTAGGTTTAATTTAACCCATACCTACAGGCATATATTCTGTCAGACAGACATATTGCACTTATAGAAATATATCTGAGTAGATTAACATAGAAGGACACAGACTTGATGCATAAACCGATCAATCGTTCATATTTCAAACTGCCATGCTGTCCTTTTTCTTCCAAATGTTGAAATCAGGTTAGAAACCCTCCAGAACTGAAGAAATAAAAATTCTTCACTTCAAACAGGAGAATGACTAGAAATTATAATTAAGAATGCCTATAATAACTTGATCACCATATTTGTAATTTCTGTTTATAGGTTAGCAGGACATTAGGGAACTGTAGGCTCAATCCAAAAATGAAGTTTTTGCCTTTTTTCTCTCTGTCAATGGCAGTGAACACTTGTGAATCCAGTCTCATTTGGTAAAACCATTTAAAAAAAAATCTCCAAACAATAATAGGAAAAAATTATTGCAGCCAAGATTTTTTTAAAAAAATCCAATAACATTCATTCTGTATCTTGGAGACCAGTTGGATTTTTCTTTCTGGATCTTGATAGTATTTCTTTCAAAAGTACATTAATAAAACCCTAAACTTATATCCCCACACCGACACCCACATATAAGCATACATGTCTGCTTATGCTACAGATGTTCAAGTGGAAATGAAAGTCAATTCCATATCATTCTTCATCTAAAAAACCACCTCATCTGCTCAGTGGTGGAATTCAAATAATTTAACAACTGGTTTTCTGTCCTAATGATTTCTTCCAACAACTAGTTCACCGAACTGCTCAGAAAATTAACAACTGGTTCTCCCAAACTGGTGCGAACTGGCTGAATCCCACCACTGCATCTGCTTATGTAATCCATTTTTGTTTCTATTTAAATGAAAACTATGTGTTTCTAGTGAGAACGACTACAAGGAAAGAGAATACGGACGCTTGAACTCCAGAACTTGAACTGGAATCTTTAACATTCCAGTTCCACCATTATTATTCATACAAATTAGTACAAATAGTTCAAGGTACTATTAGTATCATTAATACTAATAATACTATTATGAGTATTAATAGCTCAAGGTACTAATAGAAATAGTTCAAGGTGGCAAACATATCCAATACAATCTCCTCCTCCTAATTTTCCCATAACAATCCTCTGAGGTTGATCGGGCTTAGAGAAATACTGACTGGCCTAAAGTCACCTAAAGCAGGATTTAAACTCACGGTCCCTTGCTTTCTAGCCTGGTGCCAATAAGAACAGATAGCGAGGCCACACAAAAACTAATTACCAAAGTTTTCTGATGACTGCCCAAGAATTAAATAAACATACATATACTTTTAGAGATTACCCAAATGATATTTGGAATTTAATTATTTACAGGTGAATATTTAACCTTCAACAGATTTAGGATTGCATTCTATCGATTATCCTTATTAATAACATTTTCATTAAAAGGCATGTGGCACATTTCTTTACACACAACAAGTTTAATTCCAAAGCCAAATTATTCACAAGGGATGGGCAAAACAGACAGGCATCCTTAAAATGTAGCAATCCAAAAATTCCATTCAGAAAATTCACCCAACAAATAAGGTGAGTTTTAGCCTCGGGGTAGAAAAATATACTATCTCAGCAAATGTATGTTTGGGCGACTGTCCTTTCTGTTTAATTCTCTTTCCCTAATCGGTACATTTTCATTTGCAACTAACCATCACTTTTCTGCAGCTGAATGTTCTTTTGTTTCTGTAACCCTGATGAAGGCTGAGGAAAATAGATCAGAGAGAATGAGCAGAAGTGATTACGGTTTATCTCACACTCTTTCTTCAGAAATAGCTCTTTCATAGTCTCCATATTTGGTTGAAGTACCCCGTATTTTTAAAAAATTATTATTACTTTTTGACTAGGCTAATTAACAAGTCAAATGAGAGGTCATTGGTGGTCTCTGAGCTTGGTTGTTTTCTGGTAGACTTTTTTTAATCCACACTAGATAACATCATCAGGACTAGCAATGTTACCTCAGAGAGCACCAAGGACCCCTCATTTCAAACCTGAGCTATAAATATTCTCCTTTATTGGTGAAAAGTCAGTTAGAATTTTTGCTCCAGCTTATGAAAATACTACACTCATAACACAGCAGATTTATGCTACAAATCTACCTATATTTATTGTAAATGCATCCCCATTTAAGACATGCTGCCAAGCAAACCTTCACTGGATGTCACCATTTGACCCATAAATGAATGAATTTAGCTCAGAATCAAGGTTGCATTTAGCCCACCTGAAAATCTTACCTGTTCAATTAAATTTAATCAACATTTCTAAATTCAACAAGTAACTCTTTCACTTTACCTCATTGTAAGCAGGGAGTATGATTTCCTTTAATACTACAGATTTTTTTTCATAAAATGGCAATTGTAGAACAATGCAGTCCTTCTGATCTAAGGAGAGAGCAGTTATAAATTCAACAGTTATTAGTAGAAGTCTGCAATTAAAAAAATAAATGCTTGTTTCTCTAAAGAAGAAATTAACTCAGCAGCTTTTCACTAGTGGATGGCTGAATAGTTAAAAAGATTCCACTTTGAAATAATTGTGGCTAAATTCTAAGGCGCAGAAAAAGAAGTTTATTATAATCTCATAATTGATTTCTAAATGAAGCCATTGTTCAAATATACTCTAAATGTTTTGCCTGCACCATATCAATCTGCATACTGAAAAACATTATTGTTAGCTTTTTCATTATTATTAGGTTCTTTTTTAATACAAAAAGGTGTTTAATTTGTTTCAATGCAATTTTTGGAGTGAGGAAAGACCTGTCTGTACAAAACAAATCTTTAAACAAACACCTGTCTGTATAAAATGAAATTTTAAATGTAATGTAGCTTTTTAAAAAATGAAATTAATAGATTGGAATGAAAATGAGAAGCACCTAATTTGATGTCTTTTTCTTGATAAAAGTTATATTTCTGTTTGCAAACATACAAGGGAAAAAAAAAGGACGCAAATTAAAATAAAACATTAAAGACAAGCAGGTTTGAATCCTTCTCACATTAGTCTTAATGCCGAGGACAGTTCTGCAAATCAGTTTAATAACCTTAAACAGTTACACTCCCTCTCATCTGTAAAATAAATAGCTTGGACAGAACAAGCCTGGAGGCATTTACTGGACTAATTTGCGTTTTACTCTAACAATGAATGGCAAGCTTCTATTTTAATACAAGTCTATCTTGATTATCTCTTCATTAGAGACACCAGCACTCCCCCACCACTTTCAACTGCTACCTGAAGAACCAACAAGCTGTACATTCATTTGACAACAACTTACCAAAAGGAAATATCCTGGAATCTAACCAGAATAACTAAAAAGAGGTGTTTTTCTTTTCAAAGTTAAACTTTCTAGGCATGATCTATTGCACCAATCCATTCAGCTAGATCCTGGTTTATTTTGTAGAATTATCAGAATTTCAGGCTTTCACACCCAATTTAAAACAATCAATCAATAGGGCGCTCAAGCATCTTTAGGATCAATACTTCAATCGGGCACAATTTTCTCCTGCCCGGGATTTCAGTGTCCAGCTACAATTTCAAGGGCTGGTCCCATTTGATGAACAGAATAACAGGTAAGAGTGGGATTGCTTGATCTACAATTAAAACCCATCAAATTCAACAGGGGCCCAGGCTCTGGGTTTTACTGTATGGAGTTAAGCATCCTAAACAATAAAATCATAAATGTGGAGGCAGCACAAATAACCATACCCCACAGATTTCTAAACAAAAATTAAAAATGCGGGTTTTCACACGTAGAAACTTGTTCGCAATACCTTAACGGGCAGATCTGAGTTGAAAAAGCTTTAATCTTATGCCAGATTTCCGGACTATCTTCTGCAATCAGAGAATGTCTGATAACCTGTACTTTTTGCAGTTTAAAATTCAAGTTTCCAGATGAATTCTGAATTTCAAGGAAAAAGCTGAACCTGATCAACCGAGTTAGAAAAAGAGAAAAACATCCCCACACTTCTCTTCTTTTACATTATGATTTTTTTTTTGAAAATACAAAGAAAATAGGAGAAAGTGGGAAAATAGGAAGATATGTTTTATATCTCTGCCACTTTGAATTATTTGTAAAAAGAATAAAGGTGAGATATAAATAGAAGATAAAGAGATAGATACCACAGATAGATGATAAATGATACAGATAGATAGATAGATAGATAGATAGATAGATAGATAGATAGATAGATAGATAGATAGATAGATAGATAGATAGATAGATAGATGGATGGATGGATGTAAATAGCTACATAGTTCGCTAGATAATGCAGATATTATTTACACATCTATTCCAGGCCACCCCACCTGAAACAATGCAATTATCTTTTATTTAAACATTTTCCTACAGTCACAAAACACTTTGGCTAATGTCCTATATCTAATAACTTTGTAGATATCTACAATGTACATTATCTATAGTGTCTATTTCTACATATACAGGGATTTCAGGTTATTGACAGTAATACAGTATATACATAAACTGATTTAGACATCCCAGGTTAAACATACATAATCTCCATGGAACTGAAGAAGGCTGCAATGCTGAATCCTTCGTGAAATTAAACTCTTTTTATAGTATCAGTAGTTATATTTGGAGGAAAATTGTTGGAAAGACATTAAAATATCAACTGCAGATTCTGAATTCTTTCTCTAAGCCAAACCTCATTTTCTCCCAATAAAACATCATCCAAAACTGAAAAACATATTACTAATTTAATGTGGGTATAATTAAACCCTGTCACATCTCATTCTAAGGAATGGATTAATTAGAAAGAAGATTCCATAACTTAATAAACTTTCATTGCTTTTAGCTAAAAACAACCCCCAATTGTAGTTGTTTTTATATTAGCCTGCTGAAGTCAATAGGATTTTAAAGTGTTTCAATTTGCTGGATTATCCATAATATATCTGGCATTGTTCAGAATATGTTCGATTTGATAACATCATTCCTCTAAAAAGGATCAGTTTACAGAATTCATTCATTTAGCAAACTGACATTCTGAGAGATTTAGGACAGAGCCACTCAAGTTAATTGATGTGCTTTTTTATTAATATAAATACAAATAAATCAGCTCAGAGAATTTTAATGTCCCAGGTTACCAAAATAGAAAATGGTTCAATGGAGAAGAAAAAAAAAAGCATTGAAAAGAACGGCAGTCACACTTAAAAGATTGTAGTTAAGACAAAGAATGGGTCCAAAGTTTTAAGATATGAATATATCCAATAAACCGATCAATCCATTTTGAAGCAACCTTGCATTCACAATCAGGACCCCAAATGAAAAGTTTAAAATGAAGCATTTTGAACACATTTACAAATGGGGGGGGGGGCACACTGCATAAATTTTATATATATATATATACATATATATATATATATATATATGTATGTATGTATGTATGTATGTATGTATGTATAAATATTTAAAGTAACTTCGCATTCACTAAACAATTGCATAGGTTTGTCCTCCAGATGATTTATTTATTCCCAAAAGGAATCTGGCGCAATTTCTTTTCTCAATTTTTTTCTCCACTTATTCTTTCTAGAGGGAAAAAAAAGCTATCACCATCAGGTTTATAACCTCAGACTGTAGACAGGTTTCTTTTTTTTAAGTTATGCACAAAAATTAATTCAGGACAAAATTGAAAAGGGGAAAAAACCGAAAATATTCGAGAAAGGGGTTGCAGAAAACGGAGCCAAGTGGTGGCCTGGGATGAAAGGAATCCGGATTAAACCTGCAGAAAGCGAAGGCGGCAAGAGCGGGCAGCCAAGCGGGAAAAAAAAGGCAATTTGGGGTGAGAAGGCGGGACTGGAAATGAAGGAGAATTTCAAGGATGTTAGGACGGGAAGAAGAAGGGAAGGGCCGGGCTGGGATTATTATTATTTTTGCAGAAGCGTCCAAGTGTCCCATTAGGGTTTTTCGCTGCAGTGTTTGCAAAGCCCCGAGGCGGCTCCGGCAAAGCCAGTACATTTCTCGGGGCAGTTCGGCAAGGCGGCGCCCGTGAAGGGATAGACGGCGGCCGATTGTCCGAAGGGAGGCAAGCCGGGCGGGATGGAGGCGCCGAGAGTCTGGCCCTGGTTAAGGTAGGCCACCAAACGCCGCATCTCCTCCAGGGCCTGCGCCTGCATCAGGATATAGTTCTTGGCCAGGAGCAGCGTGGCGATCTTGGAGAGCTTGCGCACCGACGGGCTGTGCGCGTAAGGGATGACGGAGCGCAAGCCGTCCAGCGCGTCGTTCAGGTCGTGCATCCGCCGCCGCTCGCGGGCATTGATGCTGAGGCGCAGCGAGCGCTGCTCCTTGGGCTTCTTGGGCCCGAGGGCGCCGCCGCCGGCCTTCAGCTTGGCCTCGTCTCCGCCGCCGCGCTGGAAGGTCGGGCTGCCGGCCTTGGAGCCCTCGAAAGCCTCCTCGTCGTCGCCGCTCTGCTCTCCACTGCTCTCCGCCGCTTTGCCCAGCTGCGCCGCCGGGAAAGCCAGGCTGCCCGCGCCTCCGGAGTAACCGCGCCCCGCTTCGCCCGCGCCCCTCACCGCGCCGTAAGCGAAAGCCGTCTGGTTGTAGCTCTGCGCCAGGGCCAGGTAGGACTCGCCGCCCAGCGCTTTGAGCTCGGCCATGGCTGGCCCCCGACGGCCCGGCCGGGCTAGGACGGCCGGAGCTGCGCTTCTTCTCCAGAGGGGCGCAGCGGCTGGGAGCGTGCCTTTTCTCCCCAGCGCCGGCTCGGCGAGGATCCGGCTACAGGTCGGGAGCCCGGAGCGCCGTGTCCCACCGAGGACGTCGGGGAGCTCTTCTGGCAAACCGCCCCTTGCGCTCTCGTTTTTGGGAAGGACTTTTCCGCGCCGTCGGACCGCGTAGGCGAGGATCGGGTCTGCCCAGCTGCGCTTCTCTCTCCTCCTCCGATCCGGGGAGCCTCTCCCGAGATCCGAGGCTGGGGAGAGCAGGGAGAGAGAGGAAGCGCCCCCTCCCCAAGTTACACCCCCCCCAGTCCGGATTCGCGCCGCAGCCGTCTAAGATCCGGCACCGCAGCTGTTGCCCCCTCTTTCGGTTCTTTCGGGTGGGCGCCGTCGAAAACCTGCCTGGTCCGATCCGATCCGGAGGAAGGTTGGCTGGCAGTCAGTCCCGCTTTGGGATGAGCGAGGCGGCGGCGGCTCTGCGCCTTGCCAGCCTGCCTGAGGCCGCCCGTCTTGCTGGAGCAGCTCGCTGGGTCTGGAGCCAGCTGGCTCCGCGCGGTGCCCTGACCGGAGGCGGGATATTAATCATTGCCCACCTCACCCATTATGTGGCGGCGAGGCGCCCGCTGGGATTGAGCGGCCGCCCAATCAGAGCTATGGCTCTAATTAATGGCCTCTTTAACAAAAAAGAGAGAAAAAAGTCTCCGGCCGTGGAAAGCAGGCGCGCCCCGTCAAGGTTGGCCGCCCTTGGGCATTAAATGAATAACAGAGTAACAGTTGGAAGGGACCTTGTAGGTCATCTAGTCCACCCCCCTGCCCAAGCAGGAGATCCTACCCCATTTCTGACAAATGACAGTCCAGTCTCTTCTTGAAAGCCTCCAGGGATGAAGCTCCCACAACTTCTGAAGGCAACTTCTGTTCCATGGGTTGATTGTCCNTGAAAGCCTCCAGGGATGAAGCTCCCACAACTTCTGAAGGCAACTTCTGTTCCATGGGTTGATTGTCCTCACTGTCAGAAAATTCCTCCTTATTTCCAGGTTGAATCTCTGCTCGTTGGGTTAACTTTTTCAAATATAAGAGAACAATAGGGTTGGAAGGAACCTTGGAGGTCTTCTAGTCTAACCTCTTGCTCAAGCAGGGGATGCTATATCATCCCAGTCAAATGGCTGTCTAGTCCAGGGGTCTCCAACCTTGGCAACTTTAAGCCTGGAGGACTTCAACACCCAGAATTCCCCATGTTTAGCATGTTGTGGGAAACCAACCAGAGGGCCTCAGCATTCCACGGGAACAGGGCCGCAGCAGAAAAGGCTCTTCCCTTTGACCCTGACTGCTTCAATTCCTTAGCACAGCACCCCACCAACCTTTTGGACACCAGGGACCGGTTCCTTGGGGAGAGGTTTTTCCAGGGACCAGAGGGGGCATGGTTTCGTGTGCTGCTTGAATCCCACGGATGTGGCTTGGCTTGTTTGCATGGCCGGGTTTCTGGCATGCCGTGGTCCACAGACTGGAGGTTGGTGACTCCTGCCTGAGCAGATGGGATCCATAGCAGGTCTCTTCTGCAGGTGTGAGTGGAGTGGGCTTGTTCCACTGGGCGGAGATGGCTCCTTAGATACCCTGGATATCAAGAGATTTTGAGTAGTTTGGAGAACCAGCAAATCCCACCTCTGACTGGCCCCGCCCCCATCTATTCTCTGCCTCCTGAGTCCCAGCTGATTCTTTGGTTGCCCTGCACAGGAGAACGGAGCTGGAAAGCAGGTTAGTGGGGTGGGGAGGGAATGGGGATTTTGCAGTATCCTTCCCCTGCCATGCCCACCAAGCCACGCCCACAGAACCAACAGTAAATGTTTTTGAATCCCACCATTAAAGCCTTATATGACCTGAGTCTGAGAAACCAGCTCACTCCGATAGGGTTCACCCACCCCACCTACACCACCAAAGGGGCATGATGCAGACCCCACCAGCCGGAGAAGACTCTTGAGAACCCCTTGGACTGCAAGGAGATCCAATCAGTCAATCCTAATGGCAATCAACTTTGTCCTTTGAAAGGAGGCAAGAGACTGAAGCTGAAGCTCAAATACTTTGGTCACCGAATGAGGAGAGAGGATCAGAGAGGTGGTATTTCAGAGCAGGTTCTGACCAGTTCTGGAGAACCAGTAGTGGAATTTTTTGAGTAGTTGGGAGTAGTTGGGAGAACCACCCCTGACTGGCCCTGCCCCGGTCTATTCTCTGCCTCCTGATCCCAACTGATCGGCTGGGTCTTTTTGGGTTGCCCTGCACAGGAGAACGGAGCTGGAAAGCAGGTTAGGTGAGTAGGGAAGAAATGGGGATTTTACAGTATCCTTCCCCTGCCAGGCCCTCCAAGCCATGCCCACAAAAACTGGTAGTAAAAACCTTTGAATCCCACCACTGGAGAGGGCTCCTTGGAGATGTTGAGTCTTTGGAAAAAGTACAGAGAAGAGCAACCAGAAGATTAGGGAACTGGAGGCTAAAACATACAGTAAACAGTTGCAGGAACTGGGCCTGGCTAGTCAGGGAAGAGAAGGACCAGGGGAGACAGGATAGCAGTCTTCCAATATTGGAGGGGCTGCCACAGAGAGGAGGAGGGGGTCAAGCTATTCTCCAAACGCAAAGCACCTGAAGGCCAGACAAGGAATAATGGATGGAAACTGAACAAGGAGAGATTCAACCTGGAAATAAGGAAAACTTTCTGACAGTGAGAACAATCAACTAATGGAACAGAAGTTGCCCTTGGAAGTTGTGGGAGCTTCATCACTGGAGACTTTCAAGAAGAGACTGGACTCCCATCTGTCAGAAATGGTGTAAGGTCTCCCACTTGGGTGGGGGGTTGGACTAGATGATCTGTAAGGTCCCTTCCAACTCTGATTATCTGTTAAAGCTGTTAAGTCCATAATGTTGGGGAAGATGGAAGGCAAAAGCAAAAGGAGACTGCAGAGAAGATGGTTAGCCTGCACTCACTGAACCAGTTGTTACACCGGTGGAATCCCATCCCTGCCTTCTTGGATGCTTTTGGATGCAAAAAACATTTCTCCTTTTGTTTTGTTTTTAGTTTCTTTTGCTAGCTCTCTCCGAGCTCCATTTTCGCTGGCTGAGGAATGCAAGAGGCCATTGCAGACTGGGAGGGCCTGTTTTCAGGGTGGCTCCGTGGGCCAGATCTCAGCACCCCGTGGGCCAGATCCAGCCTGAGAGTCTTAAGTTTGACACCCCTGATACAGGGTCTCCTGCTGAAGCAGGGGGTTGGACTAGAAGCCCTCCAAGGTGCCTTCTGACTCTATGTTTCTATGTTCCTTCCAGCCTTATGATTCTAGGTATTGAATGGTGTTAACAACAAAGGAACAATTTAGAGGGGGCAGATTGGTTCAGAAGACAGGAACATGTTGATTGATCCTGGGATTGTCACAAGAACATAGCAATAGCAATAGCACTTAGACTTATATACCGCTTTATAGTGCTTTACAGTCCTCTCTAAGCTATTTACAGAGTCAGCCTATTTCCACCCAACAATCTGGGCCTCCATTTTACCCATCTTGGAAGAATGGAAGCTGAGTCAACCTTGAGCCTGGTGAGATTCGATCTGCCAAATTGCAAGGCAGCTGGCAATCAGCAGAAGTAGCCTGCAGTACTGCACTTTAACCACTGCACCACCGCAGCTCTTAATGGATACTCAAGGAGAATTAAACTTTCATGATAGCTGGCAGGAATCAGCTACTGTTCTCAGAACTGCCCTGATGAGTTGTTTTATTTTAAATGTTCAGTAAGTGGATGAAGCAAATCAGGGTTTGAATAACGAAAGAGGAAAAGAAGGGAACTGAGTTGTATTGGCCTAGGGCTGGGTTTTCACTGGAAAAGGGTGATATATTGATATATTGAAATGCAGCTAGGTAATTACATTTGTGAGATAGTAGTAGTTTTATTTATTATGAGATTATCGCTCAGTGCAGCACAGACATGGAATAAAATAACTCAAGCAATTATGCATTGCAATTAATTCTAGAATGCAAAATGCAGGAGCCTCTCAGCTAAAAGGTCCGTGATACACAATAACATTTATCACTTATTTTCAAAGCAGCACCGAAGAATTAATTAGGACTTTTTTAAAACTTTTTTTCTTTTTTTTAATTTTTATTGGTTTTTAAAACAAACATAAACAAACAAAACATAAAAGCATCAAGTCATCTTCCATATATGTACAAACAGTGTGCCGGTTGGTTTACAAATTGTTTTGTGCTTCCATTTCATACTCTTCAATTATAATTACATTGTATATAATCTCATAT
>BHFT01043732.1:0-20912 GCA_004320025.1 Laticauda laticaudata | reverse complement strand
GGAAATATACATTTTAATGCAAAACTTGTCTTTAGCTTTCAGAAAATATGATGTGTTGGGCTTTGAATCCTTCTGCACCTGACACACAACTGGGAAATGGATCCAGCAGTACTTAATACCAGAAAAATGACGTTAGGGGAGGAACCGTAAAGGAAAGATGAGAAGGAAAAATGCAGTTCTGACCACTGGCAAAAAATATTATTTTAATTATGAATTTAAACACCTATGAAGTATTGAGGGGAAAATACAATCTCTTCACTTGTTTTTGGATTTGATTCAGAAGCCAGATACCAAACAGACGCTTATGTCTTTGGGAGTCAGAGTTGGTCATAGCGTGATCAATATCTACACCCCTCTACATTGGCAAGGTATTGAGTATGTATAAAAGAGCTAATGAATCAGGAATCTTGGCTAGAATCCCAATCTGCTGGCCTCCATATAGCAATAGCCCAATAGTACACAGACTTATATGCCACTTCACAGTGCTTCACAGCCCTCTCTGAGTGGTTTTACAGAGTCTGCCTATTGCCCCCAACAATCTGGGCCCTCATTTTACCCACCTTGAAAGGACAGAAGGCTGAGTCAACCTTGAGCCTGGTGAGATTTGAACTGCCAAATTGCAGGCAGCTGGCAGCCAGCAGAAATAGCCTGCAGTACTGCATTGTAACCACTGTTATATGACTGGGCAGGCTGCACTCTGTACCTATGCTCAATCTAAGGCCAAAGTGAGAAATAATATTATTCAGCTCAGACTGAAAAGCCTTATTGGCTTTCCAATTTGTGAAAATTTCAGCCTGGTTGTGAAGAGCCAAGGCAGATTTTAAGACATTTAACTTGCAAGATATTCTAAACTAAAACCTCGATAGCTCACCACATGAATCTGTTGCAAAGAGCCAAAAGTTCTTCATTTTCCTCAGAATATCTTATACCAACAGAAGCAAAATTTATATTTCACATCCCAAGAATCAACTCATTCAGCAACCAGCAATCAAGCACAAAGGAATGAAATGATGGGCATTCTATAGGAACAAGAATGCTGAAGGTACAGATACGGGTGAAATTTTGCATAGAGGGAGCTGCTATTCAGTAATACTATAATCCTGAACTCATGTATACATAATTTCAACTCATACGCATATGGCTGTCTTGGATCATATTTATAAGCTGGAATTAGACAAGGAGATAGAAAGAAAAAGAGATCCCAGAACTACTTGATTTGATTTTTCTGGCTCATTGGGAGATTACAAGAAGCAACTGCCAAGATAGATTCATTGCAAGCCAGCATTTTCTAGAATTATAATACATGGATATAGTTCCAACACTAAATTTCCTTCAGCAGCAACGAGATCGCTAATTTAAGTTTTAATTCTTACAGTAATTAGAGATATGTCTATTTTATTTTACAAAGTTTTTTGTAGATATAATGAAATCTGGAAGATATTTAAAACATGCAACAATTAGTAATTTAGAAATTAAAGAGAAGCCTCAGTAGAGGATATACCACAGCGTTAATAAATTGGAAGTGTGAGCCAATTTTAATATGTAGATACATGTGGCAAATAATGTCTAACTGACACAAAGCTGGAAGGATATGTTACGATAATTAATATTTGCCTCTATACCAGATCAGTCTATATTGTAGTTATTAATTCCCTTTCTATAATAGATACAGTTATAGAGAGCAAATTCCTGGAGGTTAGAGAAGGCCTTCTCATTTGTGTTTGCACTTGAGTGTAACACATGACACTATCAAATATACACATTTTATACATCTCAATGACTCCCAAGTGAGGCTGTTGTGTCTTGGTGGCTGGAGGCAGATGGGGTCTGGATGGGGAAGAGCAGGCTTCAGCTCAAGCCTTCAAAGACTGGCTGTCTATAGATTTTGGGTCCCATGGGTCTGGAAACTGGAGAGTTTTAATCATTGTCTCCAGGTAGCATTGCCCCATTCAGAGTCAATGTGCAATTTGTGAGTTCTTCTAGATTCACAGTTCCTGCTGGAAAAATAGAGATTAGCTGGGTCCAAGGGAGCTTTGAACAAATTTGTCATGTGTCAATTGTGTCCATTCCTGAATGTGTGTGTGTGTGTGTGTGTGTTTATTTGTTTATTTAGCATATGCTAAGAACATGCCTCTTCTTGGGTCTTTATTTTCATTTGGCAGTGATGGGCAGAAAATTCACCCGTATATAAATTGTTTGAATTTATCTTGCTATTTGGATTAAGGGGGCACGATGATTAGAATGCTGAAGCTTTTAGTTGGAAAGTTGACAGCCCAGATTCAAGACTCGAACACCGTGCAACAGGGTGAGCTCTCATTATTTGCCTACAGGAACAGCTTCTGCAACACTCTTGCCAACGTAGCAGTTTGAAAGCATCAAAAAGTGATAGCATTCTGTGTGCCTGGGCATATCGTCATGCTGGCCACATGACCATGAAAATTTCTGTTTTGGCTAAGAAGCAGAGATGAGCACCACCCCCTAGAGTCAAAGATGACTGAATAGGAGAAACCTTTATCTTTAACTTTATGAGGGTTAGTTAATGAAACTGACCTAGTAGAACTAGAGAAGTGTTGCCATAGCAGTAGAAAAACAACACCTTCCTTCCTCCCTGCTGGATACCTGCTTTCCTTCTCCTGATAGTCAGAAGTTTTGCTCAGTTGGAGGAACAACTTGAATATATTTGTTTCTACTCCAGGGAATAAGAATTGCAGGATACATTTTGATTTATTTCCACAGGTTTATGTGGGGCACCATCCTCTCTGCCCCACTAAATGATCTGGAGTGCCTTTAGGCTGATCTTTTTTTTTGAAGCAGAACTATAATGTGCTTGGCTCAGTGGCTCTTTCTTGTTTTCAATTGGTCCCTAGGTGCACTCATGAGTGATATTATTAATAAAAGGATATTCTGTGCCTATTAGTCCAAGCTACTTTCTCTCTAGAGCAGCATTTCTCAACCTTGGCAGCTTGAAGATGCATGGACTTCAACTCCCAGAATTCCCCAGCCAGCATTGAAGTCCACGCAGAGTTGAAGTTCAGACATCTTAAAGTTTGCTAAGGGTAGGGTTTCTTCAACTTTTTACTCCCTGGGTCTTTTCCTACTTTTAAAAATTAAGGAGGGTCTCAAAAGAGTGTTATTTGTAAGGGTTAAATTCATCTATATTTACCATATTAAAAATTTAAATTGACGCATTCATAGAGTATTTATTGAATTATGTAAAAACCATGTAAAAATAACAATAAGCAACCATTAGATATTAACATTAGTTAGATATTAATATGAATGTGATTTTTCATGGAACAAATTTGTATTTTTAACAAATAAAAAAATGAGAACAGCAAATATATATCTGCCAAATAATTTTAATTTTGTGGACCTCCTGAAAACATCAAATTACACCTCAAGAAATGCTACTTTAGGGAGTGCCTAATGATCCTTGTGTCCCATGAGTCTTTTCAGCTAAAGAGTATTTCACCACTTCCCTTGCCCCTTCCCCATTGATCACAATTAGCAGTAGCCATGACTTGGTCTTAAAGTTGGCATCAGCCCTTGGAAGAAAAATGGAAATGCTTGATTTTTTTTTCCAGGCCTAGACAGGTCACAAGGGCTTCAGTGTTCCTACAATATGCTAATCGTTCAAGCCTGCACATGACTTGTTCTGTTTTGAATCAGCTTTAATGGACTGTGTCAATAGATCCCTTTTTGAATTCTTCTCTTATATAAGTTTGTTATAGAAATAGGGATATAATTGTATTTATAGGCTTCTAAAGTACCCTTGATACTGTAACTCAACACAGCATACTATAGCATCAAGTACCCTTGGCAGTATAACCCAACACAGATTAGGCTACGGAGATGTCTGCTTATATTACTTGGTTCTCTGGTTTGATAAAAGAATTGTGATGAAACAAACACTGGAAATGGATTCTTAAAACAATAAGCCTAGATTCCTCACTACTCAGATTAGAATTATTAATCACATGCCTACAGCAGGTGTATTAACTGTATGATGAGAATAAAACTTTTGTCTTGAAGACTCTTTCTTTCCAGTGTTGTGGGCTCAGTGCCCATTTGGACAGAGAAAGCTATTTATCAGGAGTTGAAACAAACACCTATTCATTTATCCAGAAAGGAGACCATTCTTACAAAAGAAAGGTTAGATAGAAAAAGAAATATGTCTTTACATTCTGGGTTCTCAATTAATCAAAGGCGAGCTTCCCTTTTTATAGATAAACAATTTGGGGGAAAATGATTTTTCAGATAAAAACTAAATGCAGTATGTATTTGGAAATGAAGTAGAGAGAGTGTAACAGAGTGTATAATACTGAAAAAGATGGATTTGGAGTAGGGAGACTCACCTTCAGCCATGGAAGCTCACAGGATAGTTGTAGGCCGACCACTCTCTGAGCCCAATCTACAAGATTCAATGATGGTGGTTGGGAAAAACTGGGGAAGGAGTAAGATATGATGCAAGACCTTGATCTCGTGAATGAAAGGGGGAATCTAAACCTAATTAATAAATTTCTTTGATACACTGAGAAAGATATCTATCAGAGTTGCCTTATCAGTGAAAGGGACTCCATATCAGTGTAATAAATAATAAAAAATATATGACCATGTCAAAAGTGAGCTCTCTTCAAACTTCCAGTTTGCAGGGCTTCGGCAGCAGGCAGGAATCTGTGATTGTGCACGGTTTCTGTCTGGGCGCGCCGCCAGAGCAGCCCAAGCCAGCTGGCTTTGGGGCTAAGCCATCCCGTAGAGGTCGGTGAAGATGGGGGAGATTCCAGCAGGGTCGAGGAAAGCCACATCTTTTCTCCTCAGCTGGCTAAACTCCCTTTCCCGAAGGTGGTAGAGTGGAGGTCAGAAATGACCGTCTCAAAGAAGCCCTCTTCCAGAAAAGAATGCGCAGGAGGAAGAAAGTGCTGAAGTTTAAAGTTTTGGCTGACCGGGATAAGAAACAACAATTAAGGCATCCTGGAACTCAAATTTTAAAAAAAGGATACATCTCTCCTAAAGAAGATTTGGAAGCAGCGAATGAAAGTGAAAAGGGAAAAAAAGAATGAAAGTAAAAGGGAAAAAAAATTTTCACTCCTTCCTTACGTGACAGTGAACAGAGATTGAAAATGAGAAATCGAAAAAATCTGCTTTGCGTCAAACAGGATTTAAACTGAAACAATTAATGCCAAGGGATAATAAAGATTCTGAAGTATGAAAAGTGAAAGAATGATAATTCATAATAAAATTTTTGCGTAATCGGAAGGAGAGGAAGAGAATCAAAGAACAGGATTTGCAAGGAGGAGGAATCTCGGAATCTAAAGAATCTAAAATTTAAATTTACCAGCGACTTCTAAAAAAACATATTTACTGGAACTTTTGTAACTAAAAATACTAACCCAGGAAGAGAAAAGTAAAAAAAAGAAGAAGGCGTCAAAACAAAACACTTGTGTATGTTAATGTTGGATTGCCTTGCTGACTTTTGAGAATCTAGTCACGTTCCTTTTGGAACTTACTATTTGAAGAGCCTGATTATAAAACTACTTAAGTTGGTTGCTTTTCAAAAGAAAACAAAACTCTACAATGCGCATCACTTGTGATACGAACTGAAATTAGATTTAAAAAACTTTAAAGATAGAGGTAACCAATGGCGATCCTCCCTACCTACAGAAATTACAAGAAAAGGAGCTATGCACAAGAGATGGACAAAGAAGAAGCCCATTTTAAATGAACAAGTAACTTTTCTTGGAAGAAAGGGATGGAGATTTGAGACCCTAAAAAACAGCCCAAAAAAATTAAAAATAAGTTTGAAAAGTGAAATATAATGTGAGAAACAACAGAAAAAGGAATACAGAAAAAAGGAAATTGAGGCGAGGACAAGGGAGTAAAAAGGGCAGAGAGAAGAAGCAAAGAGGAGCGAGGAAGAGAAACTACAAGGGTAGATAATGGGTAAAAACTGTAATTTGAAAAAGTTGATTCTGCAAACGGGTATTACTATATGACCTGTATTTTATTGTCTAATTTGTATTTAGAAATAGTGTAAGAAAATTGGAAACAACGTATATTTAGTGAAACATTTGTGAAAAAAAAATGGAAATGAATTAAATAGGAGAATTAATTTAGAAAGATGGAACATTTAATGAACATATGTTTTAAAATCAATTGAAGTGGGGGAATAATTATGGAAAGTTATAAGCTTTCCATAAAGCATGATTACACCTACTTGAAAAGAATGTGTTAAAAAATGTTTAAAATTTAAAATGAATATTAATATTAAGATAGAATTGAATTGCGTATAGATCGTTGTGTTAATTATATTATATTATATATTTGTATTTTTCTTTTCTTTTTTCTTTTTCTAAAAATGTAGCGTTAGCTTCCAATGTACTACGCAGAAACTGAAGGAAGTTATTTATATTAAGTGTTTATAATTTTAGGGGAAATATAAAGGTTCACTCCAATCCAGTGGAACCACAGGAGGAAATTTTGTTTAATGAGAAAAGATTAATAGACAGCTGAAAAGGACAGACAAAGAACATAAATATAATGATCCGATTTGATATGAAACAAATAAAAAATTAAGAAAGTTAAGAGGGGAGAAGACGTATAGAAGAAAAATGTAGAATCGGTAAAAGATATTGAGATGTGTATATAAAAAATTGAGCATTGAATTTGAATTGTCATGTCTGTACAAAAGAGTAACTCGGATCAGGCTGCTTTCAGAAAAAGAGGTTTTATTTTTCATGTTTTCTGTGTTGTGTTCTGTTTATGTTTTGTTTCTCAATAAAATTTTCTTCAAAAAAAAAAAAAAGTGAGCTCTCTTCAATAGCTCTCCCACTTTGAAACATTTGCCGCAGCTTCCTTTCCCCCCTTAATTAAGTTGAAGTGAAATTAAATTAAGGTTGCACATGGGATTAATATGATATATTCGTGAAAGTTTTACCTTACTAAGAAAAGCCAATGTAATAATAATAATAATAATAATAATTTTTATTATTTCCCAATTGTATTTAAGAGAATGGAATTAAATGTTTTGTTAGGGTTGAGTATTTTCAGAGTATTTTTTCCATATTACATACAGTTTTGTACAGTTTTGTCCTTTAAAACATTGTAAGTCCCGCAGAGTTACCCTGTTGTAAGATGGGTGTCCAATAAATTTGATAGACAGATGGGCAGATGTTTCCTGCTTGGGCAGGGGGTTGGACAGAAAAACTCCAAGGTTTCTTCCAGCTCTTTTATTCTGTTATTCTGTAAATAAATATGGAACCAGTAAACAGGAAGCTTTAAATTAAGTGCATAGTGGCCCTGAAAAAAAAAGCCTACAATGGAAATACTGGTGCTAACATTATAATAAAAATTAAAAAAAAAAGTGGGAAGGCAAAGTAGATCATTAGAATGGCAATATCACCTCCTATGTTATCCATAGAACGTGGATATCATAAGTGGCAATTTTTTAAAAAAATGCCCAACCGTAGGTAATCATTTATGGCCTCTCAATGAATTTTTCAAATCACCAATAACAAGCTGATATACAGAACCATAAATCATGGCAACTGACTTTAGGATCCAATAAAAATAATTTAGTAAAGTGAGATGGCAGTGTAAAAATGCCTATCAAATTTTACAGAATTCTGGGAGTTGAAGTCCACATATCTTAAAGTTGCCATGGCTGAGAAACCCTGAGGTAGTTTCTGTGTCCAAAAACAGATGGACACAAATTAGAAATAATAAGTCTTCAAAATCAATGGAGGCAGGTTTTGGGGGACTCTCAGAGCACTTTCTGATTTGAAGAAGCATCCTGGAGCAAAGCACCTTTCATGACAGATTCCAGGATTAAATAGCTCTAACTATAATTCATCAAGGTGCCTCTTCAGTGAGTGGACAAAGAGACCAAATAGAAATTTAGTCCAGGGATTTTAAGGGGAGAGTCAAAAAAGAAAAAAAACCAAGGAGAGGGAGAGGTGGCTGACTGATTGCTATTGAATGATTCTTGAGGGTTGCTGATTAAGCCTTAAGGCTACTGATTGCACATTGTGTGTCACTGTTGCATTGTTTCTTGCTGAGCTAGTTGCAGCAGTTTTAGGGAATGTATGAAGAAGCCAAGACTCAAGGAATATGCTTAATGAACTAGCAAATAGGAGTTCATTGGAGAAGGTCAAGACAGGGATATTTTTTTTCTTTTTTTCTTCCTTTGTTTTCTTCTTTTGGAACATGAAGCTCATGGGACCTACATGACTTGTAAGTTTGGGGCATGTTTGTTTTCTTCCTTGAAGGCAACAAAGATAATACAGGCTGAAAATGAAGGCTGATTTTCCTGGAAGAGAAGATGAAGGCTCTAGAGGTGAATCTGCTACATTCCAGCTTATCAAGAAGGAATTCTTGCATTTGACACGAGTGGTACTTGTGAAGGAACTTGGCATTGTTGCCAAGAATCCTCCTAGAAGATAGAAGAAAGTCAGTCAGAACAGATGGAGAAACATGACAAAAGGACAAAACCTGTCAAGAAGAATTCTTAGGAATACCAGAATACAGGCAGTCCTCATACATACAACCATTTGTTTAATACGGGTGTCAAACTCAGGGCCTGTGGGCCACGCCCACCCCAGTTTAGCAAAGAGTCATGTGATGATGCTGTGTCGTTGCAAGTTTGACATTACTGGTCTAGAGTTACAACTGCACTGAAAAAAGTTACTTGTCATTTCTTGCACTGTTGAAATATCCCAATGGTCATGTAATCAAAATATGAGGGCTTAGGTGACTGGCATGTATTAGGTGACTAATTTAACAACGTCACTGATTAGCAACATAAATTATAGTTCCAATTGGGATCACAAATTGAGGACTTCCTGTACATTTTAGAACCTCAGATAATATCTCTGGATCTTGGATTCTTTAAATTCCTTTCAATTTTGCTCTGCACTAAAATTAGGCATGAGTTGTTCAGAGGCAGTTGTGATTTCACACTGTTGTATATGTAATAGTAATAATAATTAAACAACAATATTTGCCTATTCTAGGTCCTTGGGAAGGAGTCGATAAGTAGACAGAAATGCCAAATCCACTCTAAACATCTGGCTGACTTGTCACCAACCATAATAATAATAATTTCATGTTAATTAGTAGACACTGCTGAAGATATGCAAAGTTTGACCAGAGTAAAATATAAGAGATCTAGGATTGCCTTCAAGTTCTATAATGTTATCATCAAAATATCTCAGATACCTATAGGAAAAGGACAATGTAAACATGATTTAGAGTCAGATGGCAGCATTTAGATGATCTGAGTTGTTCTTACAAAAGCAAAGCAAGACTAGACTGAATTGATGTTTGAATAAAAAACCATCCAGTAATCCCAGGGCATTAAGTAAACTTGAAAAATAAACAAAATCCTGTAAATACTTAACAACAAATACTTTCATAACAAACCCAAGAAATTACATAGTTGTCCATGTAGGGACCAGAAGGCAACTAGAGGAAATCTTGGTATCTTTAGAATAATATTGCCTGCCACTTTTAGTTCTCGTGTCTCCAAAAGCAGAAGTAAGAGGAATTTTTGAAATCTGCCCATCATTCATATTGAAGATAAAACATTAAACAAATGTAAAACAGATTGAAAGATCAGAGACAGGATGAAATTATTCATAATTACATGTACCCACTAGTGGTGGGATTCAAATATTTTTACTACATGTGGCTAGGTGGGAGTGGCTAGGTGGACATAGCCATGTGACTGGGTCTTCTTTGTTTGTGCTGCACCCCTTCCACCTCCCCACCTTGCATGCCCTTTTTTGCCTCCTGGGCCTCAGGGAAGCCTCCTGGGTGAAGCAGTAAGATAGCAAGGGGGATCCCGGCACAGCTGATCATCGGAACAGCTGATCGTCAGGAGGAAAAAAAAGAGATGCTTTTTTACTACCAGTTCAGCTGAATAGTAGCATTTTTTTAATACTTGTTTGCCTGAACTGGACCAAACTGGTAGAATACTATCACTGGTAGAATACTATCACCCATCTCTGGCTCACCATAACACTTCTTAGATTTTGATGAAGAAGTTGTAACTTTGAAAGTATAGGCCATAATCCTTAGTTAGTTTTCAAGGTGGCACAAGGCTCAGATTTATTTTTTGCTGCTGAATATGGTGTTAGCAAGTGGGTTATGCAGTTTTAAAAGGTTGAAGAAGTAATGAATTTAAGGAAGCAGATTTATCAGAAGCTATTAGCTATAATGGCTAAATGGAATTTCCATTTCCAAAGGCAGTTTATCTTTGACTACCAGACACTGGTGAAAAAGAGTGCAAAAGGCTATTACCTTCCCAGAAGCTTCAACTGGCCACTGGCTCCAACAATTGAAAAAAAGGGGGGTGGGGTGAGTTCCCCCCCCAAACATGGCTCTTATTTCCCGAAAACATTTTTCTAACAGCAGGAGCTGCAGTGAAGCTCAAAAGTACATTTTAGAATGATTGCATACATTTGGGGTAAAGCCTGGTGTGTTATTTCAGCTAGGATGGATTGCATTTTTAAAAGTTGATCAAATACAAAAGAAGAAAGAAACCACTGAGGAGAGAAAGTAGAATTTGAGAGATTCATTGGGCTCCGTTGTTGGTGATGTGAGCAGCCTATTTTGCAGAAACCTGCATTTTAAACTAATGTTGGCCTTGGCTATATTATTTTTCCCTAAGAGAAACTTGGTAACAAGAATGCTTAATGTGGTGACATTAATGTGCTGCAATTTACTTTTTCAAAAGTAAAGCTCTCTTAACATTTGTCCAGCACAGACGTTTTCCATAAACTTATATTTCTTGAGAGATGTAAGCTATTATCCTGGCCATTTAATAGGTTAGAATAAAAAGTGGTTTAGTCATGCTCAGCTAATAATATTTGGTCAGCAAACTCCATTTGCTATTGATGCTTTCCATATGTATGCTTTTAATCATTTAAAACACTTTGTGCCTTCCCATGATGATTTATGCTTTCTCTTGGAATGAAATGGAAAGAGAGGGTGGGTTGTGTGGTTTTTTTTTTTTTAAGTTTATGGGGTAAATAACAATATGCATATTTTGCAATTATATGGCACATTTGAAGCATTTGAATTCTTTCATGTATGTCACACTTGGCAGATTGGGGAGAAACCATAGACAACCATAACTTATTACAAGGGCATTTTCCTATCACAGATATAGTATTGTTACAAGGATGTAACAAAGGCCCTTCTTATTCAGAAATGTTGGAAGCAGTAGTCCTCTGTGCTTAGAACAGAGATTGGAAATGATGCTCTCTTTAGGATTTATGGACTTCAATTCCCAGAATTACTGAGCCAGAGCAGTGCAGTGTAACTAGGCCATCCTCATCTTGTCTTTCTTTCCACCTATTCCACGACTGTAAATTTCTTCAAACAGCTAGGTCTTCACATATAATTTTGAGGGTAAGATAAACTTGTCCATAACGTAGCAAGGTTATTGGTGGTCTTCCTCCGATTTTCAAGCCACTCTCATATTCCAATCCAGCCTCCTTCAACATCTATTCAGCATATAAATACAGTTTTAGTCTTTGGATTACTTTCCTAAAATATTCTTCCAGTTATTAGTGTGTTGAATCCTGCTAAGAATCTATGGGTTATAAAAACGTTTATAACAAATAAACAAACCCATTTCTCAAAAATTAAGCATTACATACAAACTTCGGGCAATGCAAACTTACTGCTCACTCCTGACTAAGAATGTGCCAGTGGATATAAAACTGTTTAATTGACCTAACTGATAACACAGATTTTATTATTTTATTATGTAGTGATTAGAATGACACAATGGAGCTAGAGATACCAGAGGTCATATTTATATTTTTATAAAATGAATTGTCTTTTCACTAATCTTTTATCAAGCTCATGTGTCTTGCTGCACTGTATGACTTAACACGATATGTGACTAATGTAACTGTTTCTCCGGTTAAGCTAATGTTAGGATGTTGGGAAATGTCCAGCTGGATAGGGAGGAGGAATCAAATGGGGAATTAGCCTCAAATCCTTTTGCAGCCCCAAGAGCCATTTAAGCCTGACCAGTAGAAAATTCCAAGAATCTATATCTGTTTTTCCCCAGGAGAAGGTTAGCGGTCTGGGGAGATTCTAGTAATATAGATAGAACATAATAAGGTTGCTGACTTGAACTTCACAAATGAATCTGGTTGTTTGTGCATGTAACTTAGGAAGAAAAAATAATTTTGCTCCTTGAAGGCAAAGCAAAGTGAAAATAGGGAGGAAGTCGGCAGAATAAATATGAAAGCTTTTTTTTCACTAAAGGTGCTTTTTAAATAGGCAATTGGACTTTCTGGTTTTTCTTTGAAGTCATTTCACTTCCCATCTAAGAAGCTTCTTCAGTTCTCCTCTTTCATCGAGAAGTTGAAGCCATGCTTTCTGCAGGATGATTTCTGCCCTGTGTTCCTTTACTGTTGAACATAGATGCAGACTGTTGGGGATGAGTCTGTGTTGAAGCACAAATGGTTCCTGTACTCTGCAACTTTTTCTTGAAATCTGCTCATATTTTCACACCATTTGAATGGTGCTCATTGCAAAGTGCAAAGCTAAATGTGTATGGAGATCCTTATCCATGAAGATTCTTGGATGAGAAGCAAAATGTCTTCAAAGAAAAATCAGAAAGTCCAATTGCCCAGAGATGGGATGTGACCGGTTCAGCCCAGTTCTTTAGAACCTGTAGCTGCAAAAAGCAGCTGATACCAAACCAGTTCGGTGTTTGGCCCACCTGCCTGCCTGGGCTTTAGGCTGTGCTTTATTCCCTGCTTTTCGTTTATCAGCTGCTTTGCGCGGCATAGTTGAGGTTGAAAAAGCAGGAAACAAGAGGATTTTCAAATACTGTGCACCTGAGCTCAGCGCTTGTCAGCTCTCCAGGCAACACAGCTCATGATTTCTTGCAAATGATGCACACATGATTGTCCATGGTTCAGAGAACCAGCAAATCACTTCACTGGCTGGCCCTGCCGCTCCCCACCCACTCACTCCTTACCTGGCGTATGAGCCATCCAACTTGCCTGGTTTGGTAAATTGCTATTTTCCCTTGTTTTTCCCCCAACCATCAGCTGTTTTGCTTTGCCAGGAGATTTAGATTAGCTAGAAAGCAGGAAATCCTTGGATTACTTGCTTTCTAGCTAATCTAAAAGAAGAGCCGAACCTTCCTTAGGACTGAAGCTTTTCAGTGCAGACTCAGGTAGCCAATTGCAGATTTCTGAATAAATCTGTGATTCTGTGAGCAACTCAATCTGCCTGCCTGCTTTGCCTACTTTTGGGTAAAAGTTGCTCTTTGTTTAATAAAAAATTCAATATTTACATACATGGTGTGTTGTGAGTTAATTTTGTGAGTTTGCTTGCAAGCAAATTTTATGTGACAGACTCAGGTAGCCAATTGCAGATAGATAGATCTCTAAGTGAATCTGTGATTCTGTGAGCAATTCAATCTGCCTGACTGCTTTGACTGCTTTTGGATAAAAGCTTTTTATTAAAAAAATCAATATTTACATAAATATTTATAATATTTACATACAAGCCATGCCCACCCAGTCACATGACCACCAAGCCATGCCCAATCAGCAAGCCATGCCCACCCAGTCACATGACCATGAAGCCACATCCACAAATTAGGCCACACCCACAGAACCAGTTGTTGAGAAATTTGAATTCCACCCCTGCAGTTGCCTCTTGAAAAAGTACCTTTGGGGCAACCGTGACCTGGATGACTGAGAATCTCAAATGGGTTGCTTCCTCTTTTTTCAGTTAATCTCCAGTGTTTGAGAAGATCTGTTTTGGTATTCCATGAAGGCTAAATTTTCTTAAGAAGACATCCTGAGGAATTTCAAGTGCTATTTTGAGAAATCTAGAATAATGTTTCCATTTGCAGGTTCATTGATGAGGCAGAACCTTGACTCTAAAAGACTGTTCTTATTTATCTTGACCTATATTTAATTTTTATGATTTCCATCATTCTCATTTTCTGGACTGGAAACTGAAATTAGTTTCCAAAATTCAGACTTATTCTGTGAACATTTGAAGATGGGTTTGGGCCTCAATAATTCTTAATTGATTCGCTATTGCTAAACATTTCATATCTCTTTTTATCTAGTTCCTCACAGAGTCAGTGTGAAGACAGTGAGGGCATATATCTTTCTAACATTTCCACTGTAAAGCTTAGCACAAGAAATTAATTCTGTAATCTCAGTATGAATTTCACATACTTGATATCTAAATCTTCATTAGTAACCTGTCTCTTCCCCCCTCCTTATTCCTGATATATCTGAAGAAATGCTGGCGTGTTGATTTTATGGCTTTGGGTATTTGCTCTTCAAATACCTTGTTGGCTTTCCTTATCATGAATCTGCATTGTTCTGTCACAGGTCTCTCTTTCTTTAATTTTCTACCCTTACCCTGTGTTTGGACAAAACCTTTTGAAAGAAAACCGAAACTTTGTGTCTTGCTTGACTTTCGTTGAACAGTGCTTGTCTAATCACATCTGGGCATCCCTTTTGGCAGAGAAAAAATCATCCAGATGCCCAAGCGTATGGGTCTCCAAGATAAACATAAGAAGGAACCCCAACTAACGACCAAAGTCAGCTACCATAGGCCACCTCTACAAAAACTTAGCCAAATCTTGCCAAACAAATTACAGACCTATGCAGAATCGCAATCACTCACAGGTAAGGGAACTTCCATTTCCAGTTCATTGAGATCGATAAAAGACAAACTTACAACCAACACCTACTATGAGCTTCGATGTCATAATCCTCTTCACACAGTGCTATAAAAGAAGCCTTGACAGCCATCCAAACAAATACAACCCCCCCAAAGTAACATCTAATCTTACCAACCACTTGCCTATCAGTACATACGTCAGCCTACAATGGTCAAAAATACAAACAAATAGAAAGGACAACCCATGGGATACCCCTCTCACCTCCATTGCCAAAACCTCTACATGAAACACTATGAAACACAAGCTCTAGAAAAATATGAAATCAAAACCCAAGACTCTGCCAATACGTAGATGACACCTGTTCATAATCTGGCCACAAACGGAAAGAATAACTGAACAACTTCCTCAACACACCTCAACAGTCCTAACACCCCAAAATATCAATTCACTAATGGAAACAGAAGCCAACAATCAACTCCCTTCTAATGCTTAGTAACAAAAAATCCAATGCTCCACTAGGAACATCACCACTAGCCAGAAGAAACACATAACTAACCGGCTATCGTACATGCACTCTCCACACCACCAACCCAGCACGATCAATTCCGATGCAGACACTCATCTCGAGGAAACAAAATGCTTAAGCGATGAACACACTAAAACCGAACTACACACTCTCACTAATGAACTTAACAGCCAATGATTCCCAAAAAAGAAGATTACGCCGCCTTAATCCAAAGAGAAACCCACGGCAAGAATGCAAGACAGAGAAACAGAGAATGGGCAAAGCCCCTGCCTCCCATATATCAAAAGGCACTACAGACAAAATCAGCAAGATCCTCCAAAAACACAACGGTTAAAACAGATTCGCACAAACAGAAAATATCCCCATCCAAGAAACCCAAAAGACAAAATCGAGTTAGAAAACAAGGAGTATCGAATCCCTTGCACTGCCTGCCCACAAACATACATAGGACAAACGAACAGAGAAATTAGTGACGCATTTGAGACACAAAAACTCATATCAGAAAGAAGAACTGACCTCTTCCCTGGCAACACCTCAAAGCCACAGAACATGAAATTGACTTTAAAAATACAGAAACATGCCACAAGACCAGAACATCTTCAACAACAGAAATTCAGAGAACCATAAGAGATAGAAAAACCGCCGCAAGCAATGAAATAAACGAGATGAATACTCCCGCCCTGACCAAACCATTTGGAAACCTGGCCCTCATTAATAAACGAAGTACCTAACTGGAAGAATAACCAGACCAGCCACACCACAGTGCGACCAACAGCTTACCACCAAACTTCCACGCAGAAAAAAGCTCACACCACACAGAAAGAGGAACGACGACCACTCATCCAGACCATACTGCAGCTGCACAACACTACCACTTCAAACCCTCTGACCATACAAGAAGCACTGACATCCCACCAAAGATGTGGGCACGGACCACAGGAACACGAAGCCCAAAACACAAATACGCTGCACAGTCAAATCCCACCAGCAACTAGACTAACCTGAGCACAGCCAGCCGCCCACCTAAGCAGAACACACCCCAGCCGAATCAGAACACAGCCCAACCGCCAGCCAATCTCAGAACACAGCCAAACACCCACCATATCAAGTCACACCCCCCTAGCAGTTAAAAGGAAGAAGCAGCTTGCAAGCTCACATTACTCTGGAAGCACATAGAGCTAGAAGAAACAAGGCCTGAGGATGATAATGAGATCATCGAAGTTGCCTAGATACATTCAATTTACGCGGGAGAACAACCGATACACCAGAGATCCATATTACTATATATATAAATATAAATATATAATATATACTAGTAATATATATATATACGTATATTATATATATTTAATATATATATGATATTATGGTTGGTGTGTAGTTGTGGTAGTTGTGTGTGTGATGTAGTATGTATAGAGAGTTGTCCGCCTACGAATAATCCCGATCTGGTTCCTTTGTCAATAGAACTTGAAGTTTGGACTCTTAAAGTCTTCATAGCTTAAAGATTTGGAAATGTCTGATATCCACTCCTATCATGTAACCTTGGTTGGATTGAGTCTTTCTGCGGTACTTCCACATGGTGAAGTATACTAACTTCCCAGGGAACAGGTTCTGAGCACAACAATAACTAAAGAACATTTAGTCTCAGCTCTGATATAATTAGCCGCAGCAACTGATGGCATTTAATTTACATTCATTTTAATTGGGCTCTGAGGCGTTGTTTTTATATTTCTGAGACCTTTTTCTATGCATTGTAAATTTTTTTTTAGTTGTTGAGGGTGGGCAAGAGAATTGCCTTGAAAGACAAGGAAGAGTTACTACCATGGAACAGTCAGATAATAGGGGCTTGAGCCTGGGCCAAGAAAGTAAGGTGAGACAAGACCTTCTCTTGGTTCACACAAATATCAAAGGAGGGAGAGGGAAGCACATTCAGACTTTTATGTTTCTGTTACTATGTTTGTCCCAAATAACATAGTCCTGCCTTACAAGGCAGTGGTTTCTTGGTCAAGTCTGCCTTATAAAGCTGACATTATCTTGCTTGCATTTGCTCTTCAGATGTTGAAAATACAGTGAAAGGGCACTCAGACATGAAATGAATTAATTAAAAAATGTACGCTGATCTCTCTTGTTGGAGCAATAGGCAGATTTCTAATTGGTGATGTCCAGGCTGGGATAAAAAGAAACATAATTTCAGTCGAGGTAGCCACAAATGAAAATATTTTGTAGATTAAGTCTATTCAATCTATGTTTATTATTTAATGTGATATGCTGCTTTTGGGGCAATATATATCTTACAAAATGCTAAACAAATGCAATTTTTAGATATGTGTGTATGCAGGCATGTATATATGTGTTTGAGTGTGTATATACATTCAATGAGGGATATTGCTTTTCCCAGTTACAGAGAAATCTTCAATACAAATCTCAGAAGATTAGCAGATGAAAGATTTCAGGGCTGAAATAAATTGTGCAAATGAGATTTCCAAAGATGCTTTTGATTTGCATAGNGGGATATTGCTTTTCCCAGTTACAGAGAAATCTTCAATACAAATCTCAGAAGATTAGTAGATGAAAGATTTCAGGGCTGAAATAAATTGTGCAAATGAGATTTCCAAAGATGCTTTTGATTTGCATAGAACTGGCTATTGTGAATTATTTATGGAATGAAAAAAATGTTTGCAAGAAATTGTATTAGAAGTCAAGGTTGTTGGCAGAAACTTGGACTGCTGGCATTTAATATACTAGAAGTGGGATAAGGGCACAGGAATTTTTATTCCAAGCACAGGAGCAATTTAATCCCTCACTTGTCAGAAGAACCGGCCTCGGTCTGATTAACAAATCTGTAAAAATGTATTTTTAATTTTTCAATGTTCCCAATTTCAATTATAATCTATATTGTAATAATAGAGAAGTGATCTCAAATCTAAGTCATTATAAGGACTATATGCAAACTAGCCTTTGGTTCATGGCACTAGTACTTTTTCATTAATTTATTGATACAAGTATCTGTGGGGAATCCAAAATGAGAAAAATGAAGACAATGGCGGAGTGCTGTTAAACAGAGATATATTAAATTTTTAAAGTATTGTGAATCAAAGCAACCTTCAAAACCTCACTTTAGCCATTTAATCAGGCACCTCTTTTCATCAACCAGAACACCAGTATTTGATTGGATTGCTGTTTAATAATAACATAAACCCCCTGAACCTTCTGTAATCATTGGAAACATGGCATCTTGGGGCGGTGGTGATGGTTAAAAACTCTGCCAGAAAATTGTGTCCAGGTCAGCCAAGAGACTGAACATGATGCTGGCATGGAGGCTTGGGGCTTCAAATTAAGTTTATGACTGAGGCCCTAAGCTTGAGCTACCTTATTAGATCTGTTATGTGTAGCCAGCCTGGGAAACCGGAACAAGCTTCTTTAGGGCACATGAGGGAAGTTGCTGAGCCCAGTGCTGGTCTGGGAGGCTCCAATCTCTCTGCTCTCGAGGACCTGGTGGATAGTCAGGAGCACTGCCACGAAAGGGGAGAACACGGAGCCATTTGCCAGGCTTCCTTCTGCCTGTGGGGTGGCTAATGATGCTCAGAATCCTTCTGTGCTCAGGAGCTGTGAATTTGCCAAAAGTGAAGGAAAAAGAGGACAAGGTTTCTGTCAGCCAGCCCTGCAAAGTTGTCTATACAAAGTGAATGTGCTTCCTGAAATGAAGGAGGACAGAATGCGGCGGCTGCTGCTGCTACCACCAAAGTACAGGCAGTCTTCGGCTTATGTCCATTCATTTGGTGACTGTTTGAACTTGCAGTGGCACTGAACAAGGGGGACTTAAGACCAGTCCTTGGAGTTCTGGCTGTTGTAGTGTCTCTGAAGTCAATTGATTGCAATCCACACAACAAATGATTACAATGTCATAACAAGCTGCGGTCATGTGAACCCAGTTTTCAGCATTCCCCACTAACTTCTGACAAGCAAAGACAATGGGAAAGCCACCAGGAAATTGGAAGTCGTGGCCATAACAAAGTCGTTTTCAATTAATGACCTGTGTGGTTCTCACTTAACAATGGCAACTGGGTCAACCAGAATGCTCAGCTGTTGCTAGGCAGGACTCGCACATGATGTGAAACCAAAACATTACAACCACATCACTTAAAAACAGAAATTCTGGTCCCAATCTATTTATTTATTAAATTATATGCTGACCATCTCACTCTCAAGCGATTCTGGATGGTATATAAATTGCTATCATAAAGCAAGGATTGCCTGTAGCAAGAATGGTTAGCTGCATCAATCCTCATCCATAAAATTGTTTCCTACAGTGGTGCAAACTATAGGAAGGATCACTTGGTGTCCTACTTTCTATCTCTACTTCTTTTGAACATGCAAGGGTTAAAGCTGGAAGGACCAAAGGCCTGCTATCACAAATACAACCTAATGGGCTTCTTGTAGAAATGAAAACAGGACATAAAATAATATGATAGCTGAATACAGTAGAATATATATTTTATTTAAAACTTCACTGATTGATTATTATCACATGTTATTATTAAAAAGAAACATATATCTGTGGAAGTACCCTACAGCTTTCCCTGTTGGACTGGAAATTAAAATCACTGCTGTTAGAAATACATCTGTTGCTCATTTTAAATGTAAATTGAAATAGATTTATACATATGACAATCCACCACAAGAAGCATGAAGAGCAAATTACTTTTTGCCTGTTTCTGGTCTCTCATATATTTCGTTTTCTTGTAAGTCTGTGATTAATTTTTCCTGAAGTTATTTTTTTATTGTACACCTATACAATTATACACTGTGAATAAATATACAATCTTTTAGCTTGCATAGATGCAGAAATATGCATGCAATTATTTGACTTTGTTTTGAAAAAGTGCACTGAATTCTTCTCCATCAATGGAGAAGAAACCAAAACTGCACTAATTAGACTGTGCAGTAATGAACAACCTGAATTCCTTGACAATATATCTTTGTCAATATATATATATACACATATATGATGTGTGTATGTGTGTGCACACATACATATACCCATTTCTCAATTGGAGCAATGCGCTTTGGTGAATGGAACTAGCAGATTATGTCATAAAGCTAGCAGAAACTGCATTGCATTCATTAATATGCTCTCAACTGGAAAAAATACAGGCAGTACCTCAGAAATAAATGAGGCTCTGTTGTAGATTCTGCTTAATGTAAGCCATATTTGTCATGGACGGTCTGAAGCATTTACAATGCTTAAGAAAAATTTCTATTGTCAAAAGAGATGGAGGAAGGATTTTCTCCCCCCAAAACACCTCAACAGGCTTGCATATGAATAACTGCAGTTTGTTAAGTACAGACCGTCCTTTCATGAATATGAAAACCTGAAGATTAGATGCAATAACTCACTCTGAATTGAAGCAATGCTACTATACTGAATATTGTACATAATGTGGTATATTATTTATGGTATTTGCATGATAAGAATTATAAATGCATTTAAAATATACAGATATAAAAAATAGGAAAGCTCTTGGCAAGGGGAGAATATTGTAATTTAATCATTGAACAGTCTATATTGGGAGGGTGGGGTGTAAACTCAATTTCATTGAGGGCTGCATCAGGGTTGTCTTTGACCTGGGGGGTGTTCCGTCCGGAAAAACGCGAGGTAGACCGGGTTCCAACAACAAAATCTTTATTAGTTAACAGCAGTTGAAAAAC
>BHFT01043731.1:0-21701 GCA_004320025.1 Laticauda laticaudata | reverse complement strand
TAACCAACGGATGGCAAGTGTTTCTCTCCGTTTTACATCCTCTTTCCATCTGTTGGTGCTGTGTGACAGGGACTTTACTTTTGCTGTCATGAAAATATACTTGTTTCAGTTTCTGTTTCAGAAAAAATGGAATGGAATTCATCATCCTGATCTATGGTGTACTATACCAGGGCTGCTCTAGGGTTTTCTAAGTATTTATGTGAGTGAAGTAAGCAAAGAAAGACCAATCAGGTCATTTGGCTCAAAGACAGGAGCCCAATTAGTGCCTGCCTAGTTGTTTGTAGTCAGCAGAGAGACCATCTTCCTCTGAAGGTGCCAAACATAGTAGCTGGCGAAATGCTTCTAGACCACCGTCATTAAATCCAAAAGCTCAGCATTGTCAAATGTTTGCTTGCTTCTGTTGAATTGTTTGAGGATAATCTTGCAGTATCCTTTGAAAATGATCAAATGATCTCTCTTACCAAGTAAGTATGAAAGTGTGTATTTTAAAGTAGTTTATATGCTAGTTTTGTTATATTTAAATTAATCCTGTTGTTATGCTTCTGTATACTAATTAGAACCTATTTTAGCATGGCCTATGCTCATGTTTGGAAGTAAATTTTGCAGGTTCATATTCTCCTTTATTTGTGGATACAAAATAGATTTATTTTCTTCAACTCTAGGTGAGTGTCATCACAGTCTATTTGCTCTGTAAAAAATTAAGAAGAAATGGACATTTCTCTATGCTGAATTTTGCATAAAATCCTGATGTGTTGGTACTTAGGCATGTAACCATTCCTATGCCAGTATATAATGGTGCATCAAGGAGATTTATGACAATGGGAATGTTTTTACAAAGATATTTATAAATGATGAAAATCACAATTAGGCAAATCAGAACAAGTTGAAAAAGCTCATGCATGTTTGGTTTTGTTAATATATTCTCCAGTTGTATAAACATTGTGGTAGAAATACCTTCCATGCAATCCAATATAAACAATAACATTCTTGTTTCTTTAATTTTTGTCATTCTTTAATTTTTGATATACAAAATATGTTTTTCAGTTCAATGTAATGTGGAATTATGCCCTTGTTAGATTCTTTCTTTACTAGACTTAAAAGTGTACAGATTTGCATTTTATAGAAATATTCCAATGTTTTGAATGATACAGCTCTCATTTTATGTAACCTTTATGATTCCTAGAAATATTCTACCTGACTTTGTTTGAAAATGACAAGGAATGTATATAATTAAGGTAGCAACAGCTTTTGGAAATAGAAGAGAAAAAAATTATAATTTTCCTTGCACCAGGGGGCACTGTTGTTGCACTATAAATTGAAAATAAAAACAGTAGATTAAAGGTGAAACTATGAACTTCAAAGTTGGAACTCTTTTATTAGGTTTACATCGTTCTTATAGATTTCTGCAAAGTACATGAGTAAAGAGAAAATATCTATCAATCATCTATCTTTGCAAATTACATTCCTCCTGGCTAGTAAGACTCTCTTTTGATGGCCTGTTTTCAGGACAATGAACTAGTTACAAATTACATTGTATTTTTGGTGTTGATTTTGACTTAATTTTGACTTTGTTGTGATACCGCCATTTAAAACTAATAGATAAGGATCAGAATGGCAATAGAGGTGGTAGTACAACAAAATTCAAATCAAAATGTTATTAGTATGAAGCACCACCCATGAAACCTGTGCAGTTTTAAGGAGTGAAATGCTGAAAGTCAGAGTTTCTATGGCTTGTGAGAAATTCAGTCATGTAGAAAATCTAAGATGTGGAATGCAAGAATCTTCTATTAATTCAAAGATCTGCTGTATAATCTTGTTGCTCTGACCTTTGTGATTTGTGAATGGTTTTGCAAATACTTAACCATAATAATCGCAAGGAGAATTACTTTTTATATCCCCACCAATGCTTGCTATTGATTTTTTTGTTTCGGTTTTTAATAAAGAAGAAAAAAATTGCAGAGTTGGTATTGTTAAATTCAGTTTTTAATAAGCACAGGGTTCGTGCACATAACATAGAATCTTCTGAGCGCAACTGTTTCCCCAAGAAATAGCCATGTATATCTCTTGCATTAAACAATAAAGAATGTGTCTGGGATTATGTGGCAGTGATGTAATCTCTGGAAATCAGTTGTCTGCTTTAAAAAATGATCACCAAGTGCTACATTTGTGTGTGCTTTCTGAATTATTTCCAGAAATCTTCATAGGTCCAATATTAATATGTGCTAAATATGGCCAAAATGAGGTTCTAATGGGGTTTTGTTTTTTTTTTTGCATTCGAAGGGGGCAGGAAAATAAATGGTTTGCCCCATGAAAAAGAAATGCAACTAATTGGACAGGAAGCCAAAATAAGATTTGTACTAAATTATCTTTGAATCATTTTGCCCTTGCCCAGCCTCAAAACAGGTAATTGTCCTGGCACATGTAAGACTACTGCAATGCATCCTACGCAAGGCTGCCTTTGAAGATGATTCAGAAGTTGTAGTTAGTCCAAGATATGATGGTCTAGAACTGGTCAGAACCAGCTGATTCTCATCCCATTCTACTTGATTACCTACCTCCTGAAAATGAGATGATTGTGTAGATGAGTGTACTCTTGCAACTTAAAGACACAACAGACTGGTTCCTGCTCTCTCAGGTCTGTGATGAGTGAGAATTAAAAATATATTTTAGGTAGTGCATTGCTGTCTGTAATAACAGAAAAGTCAATATACTTGCCTTGGATAATCATTTGTTTCAAAACCTGTTTGGCAGAATATGTTGAGTTATACATCTACTTCTTATCAAATTGTGACTCCTTAGTTTGTTAGTAATGAAAGAAGTACCATATTACGGTTTATTGTATAGCTGTTCTTTCATACATTTCCAAATCAATTGTATTGATCTTACTGTATCAGAGTGCTGTAAATGTCTGTCATGGATTCACTGGTATATATTATAGTTTCTTCTTGCAACCAAGGTCATTCTGATTCCTGTCTCATTCTTTATTTTAACTTATAAGGGGGCTTTTTCTGCTGACTTTAAAGAATGAATGACATGGATCTATTATTAAATGAAAACACCATTCCAAATATAAGTTTAGAATATTGTACATTAAGTATTTTAAAGGTTACTTTAAATGGTAACCTCTTCACTTTACAATTCAAGCTTTTAATACAGTTACATGGACATATGTGTACATATGCATGTATTTAGATAAACATATAAGATGTTCCTACTACTGTAGGAACATACAAGAGGTTCCTAACTTTGTACAGTGTGTGAGTGTGTGTGTGTAAATTTATGTGTATCCTTTGAGTCAATCTTACAATCCTGGCAACTACCTGGATAATCCTGCAGTTTTCTTAGCAAGGTTTGCAGAAATGGTTTGCCATTGCCTGCTTTCTAGGATTGAGTGAAGTTGACTGATCCATGGTTACCCAAATGGCCTCTGCTAAGGCAGCACTAAAACTCATGATTACCTAGTTTCTAGCCTGCTGCCTTAACCGGCTTTCAAATTCTGCATATAGAGGGTTACTCCTATTTATTGTCAAGTATTGACATGGTAGTAGCATATTCGGTCCCATAGTTAAAAAAAAACAACACCCTGTAATTGCATAATTAAATAATAAATTCCTTCTGAGAATTCTGGGAACCATGGTACCAAGATTTCCAGAGGGCACTGATTTGGGATTAGCTGATTTATTGATATTCAGTAGGCCTCTGATGGTTGTTGGGACAAGCAAGAGAAAGGGGGTACCAGAAATCATATCCAGCTCTGGTTTCCCACTGGCATCTCACTGGCTACTCTGGAAATAGACATTTTGATGTATTACAAAAATGGTTAGAAATACTATTTTAAATCAGTCTCTGAAATTGTGGAAATATCTGTCAACCAAGGATACCCAATCATATTTTATTCACAGCTAGCTTCCAGAAGATGAAGAAAAGATTTTTCTAACAGAAATTTAAAAAGAACCTGCATATTTTAAACTTGCTATCTAGCTGAAAGAGAAAAGAGCTATCATGCAGACCAGAAAGGGAGCTCAGAACAGAACAAGCTGTGCAGTTATTACAATATTCTTACCTTTAAAAAACTCAAGATGTTTCAAGGTCAAAATGCAAGGTCAAACCATAGACTTCATATAAAGATGAATTATAAGAGAGAATATAGAGCAACAAGTCAATAAAGAAAAAGTTACGAGGAGAACTAGAAGGCAGCAGAGTTGCAGAGCTATCCAGTGTATTTAATGGAGTACCACCCATGTGATATGTTACCTGCTAAGAAAAATGTTGGAGTTATTGTTCATAAGGTGCATTGCTGCCAATAAGCAAAGCACTTCTGAAAACCAAATATGACAGCTAGATAGGAAATTGAAAGCCAACCTTTCTAACCTTTTTCTAAAATTCTACCTGCTACATATCAAGGACAAAGGAAAAAGACGTATATCAATGCATGGATTCAGGCACAGTTTAGAAAGAGGAGGAATTTAACCACTGGGGAAATTTGGGGACAAGTGGAGCTGTGCAACACTTCATCTGCTGTTCAAACTGATGACAATTCACATGAAAAAAAAAGTAGTACGGTAATTTTTAACTCATTCCTAGCTGAAATCTGGTAAGTGCTAAGGAACATTGGTTCAAAATGAAGGATGTTGAGCTATGCAAAAGGCTAAAAAAGGAAAGTTACTTTGCCAAAGAGAGATTTTGTGCATAGATCCTTCTGTGTACTTTCCAAAAGCAACTGAAGAGAAGGGAAAATAGGAATACTTGGCTTTGAGAAAGGCATTCATTCAGTGGATGCTGTGGAAACTTGGACAATATAGAGAATCACGAGGTATGATATCTTCACTGAATTATCAAAATGGCAATATTAGGCCAAAAGGTTATTTAACACTCAGACATGCTCTTCTTCGGAATGAAAAAGTGACATTGTTTTGGTAAATGAAATTAAGGAAGCATCTAAAGAAACAAATGTTTTAATAACGGATAATTTCATTATACAAAATAAATGAATCAGTGTAAGTTCTGATCACAACAAAACAAATTTTCTGGATAATCAGTTGGTCATAAAATCCACCAGAGAACTCTGTACTTAATTCTGTATGATGCCCAGGGTCTATCATAAGATATAAGTTTTGCATAATTAAAAACTGACTATGTAAGTGGAAATTGCCAAGAAAAATGATAAAATTTCTTTCAAGTGAAATGTAATTTCCAGTGATTTCATACTGTAGATACATCAATGTTACTTGCTTGGCAGCACAACAAAAATAGTTTGCCACTGTCACCTTCTAGGATGTTACTTTTATGCAGACTGTAATGCTGAGTTTTTCTGGTGATGCCCACCCAAGTATTTATCAGGTTTTATTCTCCTTGGCTTTTCGAGGTTATCCAAAGTTGGCTTAACTGGGCAAATACATACAGTATATATGTAGACAGTGGAGATACATTCTCTGAAGATGAAAAATGGATGATTGAGGATAGATGAAAGAAAATACTTCACATAAACCATAGTTGAATCATGGAATTCTCTAGGCAAAGATGTAGCTGCAGTTCTCAAAAAAGGCTGAGAAAATTTCAGGAAGAATAACACTAATAATATTTTTTTTATAAATTAGGTCAAATATCAGAAGTAATATTTTACAAAATCTGTTGTAGAGAATGCTATTACATTCATATAGTCACATGCCTAGTTATCCCAAAACAGTCTGTTGATGCTAATGCGGCCTCATGCATATGATCATTTCAGCTTAAAGGTTGGCATTTTCTCGTCCTAAACTTTGGGAAGTATTTCCATTGGCATTTCTACTGCAAGAATATTTGTTAGTATAAGGGTGGACATTCACAATTTTCATGAAGGTAGTAATTCAATGTAAAGCCCCTGTCACACTGCACCAACGGATGCAAAGAGGATGTAAAACAGACAAAAAAGCTTGCCATCCGTTGTTAACGCGATGTATCCGTTCTGTACTCACTGCCTCCGTTTTGCTTCCTCTCTATCCGTCCAGCATCCGTTTATGGACGTTTTATCTGCTCAGAGTTTTGAGCTGCTCAAAACTTTTGAGCGGAAAATGTATCCAATTCGTCCGTTCTGCATCCGCTAGGCATCCGCTAGGTATCTGTTTCTGCATCCGTTACGCATCCGCTATATCCGCTAGCATCCGTTCCGCATCTGCGCAACTCGCATCTGCTCGGACGCAGGGAGGAAGCGGGAACGGATGCAGAACACATGCAGAACGGATGCTAGCGGATGCAGCACGGAAACAAGCATTTAAACGGAAAAAACATTCGCAGAGGGGACCTTATCTCGGATATTAAGGGTGCCTAGAGGATGCCTAGAGGATGCAAAGGGACACCTAGGGAAAACCTATACTGCCTATAAAAAGGGGAGCAACTCACCTGCATCTCACTTTCAGACAGCAGACCAGCTGTGCAGACCTCTGCAGCCTTCATCTGACTCTTGCTCTTCCATAGCATCCAGTCATTTCAACCGTGGATCGAACACAGTCCTTGGCAGCCACCATCGTTCTGCAACAGTGCGAAGCCATCTACAGGCTCTGTGAACTCTACTACGGGAAGAAAAGGAGGCGGCCAAGAAGCATCTGGGTACGAAGATGGTTCACCAGAAGAGCAGAGGACGGACTGTACAACAAGCTGATGGTGGGAGCTGAGGAACGAAGACCCTCGTGCATTCCAGAACTTCATGAGGATGCCTCCAGCCATGTTTGCGAAGTTGTGCAGCGGCTGAGCACCCAGGTTGACCAAGGCAAACACAACTTCCGGCCCAGCCTGGAATCTGGGCTCAAGGTGGCACTCACTCTGCGCCACCTGGCCTCAGGGACCAGTACAGGAGCATGCAGTACGGCTGGAGGGTGCCACACAACACCATCAAGCATTGTGGTCAGAGAAGTGGTGCAGGCCATCATCGAAGAATACATGGAGGAGCTCCTCCAGTGCCCCTCCACTGAAGAAGGATGGAAGAAAGTTGCAGAGCAGTGGTATCAGAGGTGGAACTTCCCCCACACACGTTGGAGGCATCGATGGTTAGCACGTGGCCTGCATAGCTCCAGCCAAGTTGGGGTCCACTTATTCAACTACAAGGGCTTCTCAGCATCGTCCTCTTCGCCATGGTCGATGCTGACTACAAGTTCATGTACATCGATGCTTCAGGCAACGGCTCATGTTCAGATGCCCAGGTATACAACGCCAGTGACCTCAAGGAGGGGCTGGAACGCAACCTCATCGTGGGCTTCCCAGATCCACACCCCCTGCCAACGACACCACAAGATGTGCCCTACTTCATCGGGTGGGGATTGATGCCTTCTCCCTCAGAACCTAAACCTCCAGATGCCTCACCCGTGAAGAGAGGATTCTCAACTACAGGCTGTCCAGGGCAAGGCGGGTGGTGGAGAACGCCTTTGGCATCCTGGCCAACAGGTTCCAGGCACCACCATGCCAGCATCGCCCCAAGACCGTGAGGAGGATCGTGGAAGCTTGCTGCATCCTGCACAATCTCATGCGCACCCGCTACCCAGTCTTGCAGAACAGGCTCGTGGACCTCCAACAAGGGAATGGGGACATGGAGCCTGGGGAATGGAGGCAAGGGCAAAACCTGATGGACACTGAGGATGTGCAAGGCCCCAACAGAGCCTCACGTGAATGGAAGAAAGCAGCGCAACCTCCTGAAACACTGGTGCAACTCCCAGCTGGAACGGTGGAGTGGCAAGACAGGATGATAGTGATTAATGGATGCTTCCTTCAGCCTGTCTCATCCACATGATGAGATTGTGCCATGTATGTTGGGTGGGACTACAATGATCAGGGCATTTAATAAAGAGTTGTGTTTGTGTTGACATGTGTGGATGATTATTACATTGTTATTGATAATAAGGGCCATAGCTGTGGCACCTGGGAGGGTGACCATACAGTCCCACTATGCTTGCACTGGAGGTTTATCTATCCCCACAGCTATTACCCATCCCAAAGGTATCCCTGCTCATTCCACAGGTATCCCTGCCCACCCCACTGCTATCTTAACCCATCACACAAGCATGCAAAGGCTTAAACCATTTCTAAAAGTTTCCACCAAGACTTTATTAAAAAAAAAATGAAGCAATGTTGTGAATCAACGATAGACTTTATTGAACAACAAGCTGTGAAAGAAAAATGACCCAAGTCAAGTGTCCAAATAAAGTCCACAGGTAGCCAGCCAGCGCAGTCTCTGGCACTCTCTTTGTCACTCGGAGGTGTGCCCAGTCTCAGGGTGAAGGGTCCAGGTGCTGTGGAGGTGACTGGTGCTGGAGGCTGGTCTGTATCGTCATTGGGTGTGCTGTGGCCACGAGAGGACAACAGGGGACGGTGTGTTGAGGGAAGCTCTCGACAGCTGGTTCAGACCCGTGAATGTTGAGAGCTCCTTCCTCCATCCATGTGGTGTCAGCCCCAGTACCAGGGAACAGATGTACTGAGCCGGGCTTCGTTGTGGTGGAAGAAGGAGCAGTGTAGTGGGGCTGTCTGGTCTGCAGCTGGGTGAGGACTCACATTGGTGGCATCGGTTGCTGTGGGTAGCATCGGTGGCATCAGTGGCGTGGGTGGCATTGGTGGCATTAGTGGCATCAGTGGAACCGGTGGCAACGGTGTCACCCGATGACTCTGTGCCTGGACTGGGAAGGGCTGCTGCCTGTGCTGCTGGACATCACCTGGGGTTGGAGGAGCAGCCCTGGACTGGGTGTGGAGCAGGTTCCTCTGGATCTGGGAGGGTTGTGAAGCAGCTCGGTGATCCGGTCTTTCACCACCTGGTACTGGGGTTCTGCCACGTCCTGAGGGTCTGGTTGACATAGGTGAGGAAGGGCTTGCGGTTGGAGGATGAGGAGTTGGTGTGGACCAGCTGAGAGGAGGAGATATATGCTGGTCCGGATGGTGTCCTGATCTCCAGCAGGACGTGTGGCTCTGCCCCTCCTGCTGTCTGGCTCTCTGCCTTTCTGTGGAGGTGGAGCGGGGGTGGTGGATGTGGGTACGGCTGTGTGGACGCGCCATCTTCCTTCTCCTAACGCACCAGGGAGTCCTCCACGCGCTCCACCACGGTTACAACACCTGTCCGCGGGTTCTCCGCCATGGCACGCTCCAAGAAACCTGCCTGGAGACAGGACTGACTCTCGGCCGGAAGAGGACTGGCTCTCAGCAGGCTGCCCGGAGAGAGAGGGTAGTGAGAGGGGCTCCTGGTGCTCCTCGGTGGCAGATCTCACCCTCCAGGAAGCTGCACCTGGCCATGACGTAGGTCTCTCTGTCCGTCAGCTTAACCGTGGCCAGGTGTGCATGTGCTTCCACCAGCCAAGGAGCACCTCCGAAGTGTAGCCCATACTCTCCGCCTTCTCTCTCCAAGCAGCCTGCTTCTTTTGGTGTCCCTGTACAGCTGGTGTCCCTTCCGCCACAGATAGTCATTCTCTCTCAGCCACTCCAGCACTCATTCTTGTGTTTCCTCCTCAATTATAGTATTGCCTCCTCTCCCGTCCCCACATACACCTCTTCCTCCTTTGGCAGGACCAGATGGGCCCTCATCAGAGGGCTCCCAGGTAGTGGGGGTGCTCCTCCACACCACCACCAGACCAGCAGCACCAGCAGGATCATCATCATCATCATCATCATCACAGCAGGTATCATAATCATCATCAGCAAGGCAGCACTAGCAGCGAGGATCATCATCATCATCATCATCAGCAGCAAGCAGCAGCACCAGCAGGATCAGCAGCAGAAGCAGCACCAGCAGCCACCAGTAGACCAGGATCAGCAGCAGCAGAGTAAGCACCAGCAGCGCCAGCAAACGCAGGAGCACGAGCAGGACCAGGAGCACCAAACAGGACGAGCAGGACGAGCAAGGTCAGGAGCACGGAGCAGTACGAGCAGTACGAGCAAGTCCAGGAGCACGAGCGGGATGAGCAGGACCAGCAGGACCAGGAGCAGCTTCAGCAGTAGTAGCACGAGCAGAAAGCACCACCGTCAGGAGCAGCGCCAGCAGAGTAAGCACGAGCAGAAGCACCACTGCCAGGAGCAGCGCCAGCAGAAGCTCCAGCACCAAGAAGAGCGAGCCCGAGCAGCAGAAGCCCCAGCAAAGCAGAGTCAGGGACAGAGGGGCGGGAGGGTGGCCCTCTCCCTCTTGCCAGGATGGTGGCAGTTTGCTGAGGCTTTTCGCTTCTTCCCCCATGGTGTGGGTTTGCTGGCTGGCAGGGAGGCTGGCAGGCCACCAAAGCTGGCAGGAAGCCTTGCAGGCAGGCAAGCAGGCTGGGCAGAAGGCTGGCAGGAAGCCTGGCAGGAAGGCAGGCAGGCAGGCACCAAGAGCTGCAGGCAGAGCTGGCTGGCAGGGGAGGCTGGAAGGGCAGGCTGGCAGCAAGGCTGGCAGACAGCAGAGAGCAAGGCTGGCAGGAGGCTGGCCAGGAGCTGGGAGGCAGGCTTGGAGGCAAGCTGAGAAAGGCTGGCTGCAAGGCTTTCAGCAAGGCTTGCAGGCAGGCATGCAGGCAGGGGCAGGCAAAGGAACTCGATGTATCCAGCGCAGGTCTTCTCCTTGAATGCTGGCCACGTGCGAGCTGCTTCCCTTTATATCCGCGGGGCTTACAAATGCATCCTCCCACACATGCGCCAATTAATGATCGGCATCCGTTTGGCTTCCCCTGTGCATCCGCTGGGCTTCCGCTCTGCATCCGCTTCATCCTCTCTGCATCGCTGGGCTTCCGTTCCGCATCCGCTTTGCTGAGGTCCCACGGAAGCCTAGCGGATGTGCCATCGCTCCCATCCTACTTCCATCCGCTGGGCTTCCGTTCCGCATCTGCTTTCCATCCGCTCTGCGTCTCCCCGCGTCCGTTCCTTTCCGTGTTATCTGCTTCCGGTTATGCAAATTTTTTGCCCCTTTGAAGAGCGGATAACACAGATGGTATGGAACATTTTGCTCATTCGTTGTGTCCTTTTTACTAACGTTTTGCATCCGTTGGGCAGTGTGACAGGGCCTTAATATAGTGTATTCTAATTGACTTTCCTAAATCTTGGGTAGATGCTTTTCACCTTATCTTAATAAAGAGCATTATGTAAAAGCTGTGGTTGGCCAAAGGCATTGATGGAGCATGGTGATCAATATTCATGAACACAGCAATTATAATCATAGCATGTAAGAGATTGCAGTTTTGATATAAAAGGAATAAATTATGAAGAACATGAATTATCAAATAAAATCATGCAAAAGTACAATTGCAGAGTTGGAAAAGATCAGAGCAACATTTTGAATTAATACAACTGACAGAAAATTATTCAATTTAGGTGATATAAATGGATTGGTGCAACAGATAAGAGAGTACAGAAAAAGCAATTGGGCCATTTGCACACCTGTGAAGGAATGAAAATGATGACTGTTATCTATTGGTTGGAAAAACATCTGTTGTTTCCAAATAGGTGGTTTAAGCAAAATTTATTGACGTACACATGGAAAAGCAACGAATAAAAAAGCAGTTTATTTTGTTGTACGTAATGAAAGAAAAAGAACATTAGTGAAAAATGCAGGGCTGATAAGAAACAGTGCACATAAGGCAAATCATTATTTAATATGGTCAGGGACAGATCTTGGAGGAATAATGGACCTGGAAGAAAGGAAAAATAGATTTCTGATCCTACTATATTGTTGGATTAGCTTTCCTCAAACCCTGTAATTTTCTTCACAAAGCTTTTTAAAGTGGTTTGCCATTGCTTGTTTCCTGGAGCTGAGAGAGAATGATTGTCCCAAGATCAGTGGTGGGATTCAAATTCTTTCAGTACCAGTTCTGTGGGTGTGGCTTGGTGGGTGTGGCTTGGTGGGTGTGGCAGGGGAAGGATACTGTAAAATCTCCAGTCAGAGGTGGTATTTGCCGGTTCTCCGAACTACTCAAAATTTCCACTACTGGTTCTCCAGAACTAGTCAGAACCTGCTGAATACCACTTCTGCTCAAGATGTCTTAGCTTGGCTTTGTACCCAAAGTGGGAGTAGAACTGTCACCCAGCTCTAGCCTAGTACCTGGAAGGAATGTCTCACAGATTGGAAAAAGGGATAGAGAAATTGTTAAAAAATGCAAATTCAGCTAGAAAGATAGCAGGTAAAGTGTGATGTTTTGTGAGGAATAAAACTTTGTTTGATGAAGCAAAAATGGCCATATACTGTATTAGAACTTTTTTGCTTAAACTACTTTTTGGTAGTTTTCCACAACCTCATCTCTTCTCAATTGGGTGCTTAAATGCATATTTATCCTGTTGGACACAGAGATCCAAAATTGGTGGAGGACATAAATGATGTGTCTACTTATAAAACTTTCTCTTGTATACCCAGCTGTTTAGGAACCATTTTCTGCAATGTCTTTTTTTTGGGGGGGGGGGGGGTATTTGCAGGCAAATAAAGGAATCAATTAAAGTTAATTCTGTCACAATCCTTCAAAGAAAACATCACTTCATGGCTCTTTGTCTGAACCTAATGCTAGATTTGGTGTTTGGCATGCACATTATGAAATGAATTTATGTGGTTAATATGCTGTGAAAGCACTATTATTATTCATTGGCTTTCAGATTGTGTTACTGTAAAATGTCACAAGAAAAGTGTTGATTCATGAGCTTTGATCTAAGTTGAGAAAAGCATCAGTTAGAAACATCTTCCAACCAAATATTTGATCATTGAAAGAGAAGGTTGTGCTAATGGTATTTCCTGGTGAGTGTGGTGTCTTGCATGTGTATTTATCAATGAAATTATCATTCTTCTTGATACAGGGCTAAATTACTTACTCCACAGGGTATATTTTCTTTTCCTAAAGACAACCAGGCCTTCTCCCTTTCTTCCCAGGATAGGATGCTTATTAAACATACAATTGCCTACATAAGTTCCTTCTGCAGCTAATAGCAGCTCAGACTGGGAGGTGGGGAAGGATAATTTGGATGACTGAAGTATGGGAACACTTTCAGTCCTTTCCTCTATGTTCCATATTCTAACCCATGCTGCTTTTCCAAAAGAAAAATGTATCAGGAAATCCAATCATAGTACATGGCAATTATATTTTGGCAAGTATCATGATGAGCAATATTTTATTTATTTAATAATAGTTAATGGACATCATTTTATTATAAGTCTATATAACCTATGTGCTTCTACATGGAAAGATTATTTGACACTAATGGCTGACCTTGAAAGTGAAAAAGGATTAGACCACATTACTGATTTGATGGAAGATCTTCAGAAAGTCAGAATGTAAAAAATTGATATAGTGGGGTATGTGGGAAGAGAGTGACCTCGAATGAGTTCTTTGTTTGCCCAACATAGTGTTCTTATCTAGACTTTCGTGTAAAAATTTAATCAAATGGTTCAAGTTCTTGCTACCTGCATCTTCTTCATATAGAATCTACCCATCATTTCTGTGATATCTGAGAAGATATGCTACAGATTCTGCCACCCCATTCCCAAGTGGTTATGTTGGTGGGAATCTAAAAGCAAACCTTTTGATGGCTGCTCCTTTGTAGAGGAGTTTTTGAGATGACCTTGAAGTAACAGGTGGCAACCATTAGTAAAATAGGAGCTTAGCTTGGGAAAACAGAAAAGCATGAGAAAGAAACTCAAGATTGCTCTGCCTTGGTTCTCTTTGTAAAAGAGAAAGAGAAACTCTGCAAGGTTTATAGATTTCTATCATTAAAGGCTAAATCAATAAAATGCAGTGCTAATATTTCTTGAAGTGTCTGTTTCCTTATCTGGTCTACTCAGAGGGGTGATACCCTGCTTTATGGCATAGCTTGGACCTTGAAGTCAGAATGATCTGTTGAGATCAAGATGACCCTGTTAGCATTTAGGAAAAGAATTAAAAACAACCCTTCTCTGCTAAGTCTGGGGGTGTAGGATGGTAAGTCCTGTGCTGCTCTTAGTTATACCTACGGCTCATGTTGAATCCAATTTTAATGTTAAAAGATAATTGCCTATAGTGTTTTAATGGATTGTTGGTTTTATGGTCTTGTGGGTTTCTGCTTTATGAGTTTTTATTGTCTGTGAGCCTCCTGAACCTTTAGATTGTGGCAGCATCTACACATAATCAGTCAATCTGTCAGTGGGGTCTGTAACTCTGAAACTTTCACTCAGATTTCAGTCTCAACCAAATCAATACTATAATTCAGATCTAAATCATGATCATCATCATTTCTTTTCCTGAAATAAAATATCTCAAGAAAATCTGAAATATTTCTGAGGGTATGATAGTGCTGGATAAATATGTTTTTTTCGAAATGCCTATGAGGTTGACAGTTCTGCTGTAAATATTTGCCGCCATAACAGTTGGGCCGAGCAATAATGCTTTGCATTTTAAATAGCTGGATGCCAGAGGATTCATTTATAAATATGGGAGTTGCAGCATGATGTTTTTGAATACAACCAGAAGCAGATTCACAGAAATGGCCATTATACTGTCTGACTTTAGGAACCTATTTATAACTCTGGAAATCTAGAGATAAAAATATAGACATAGTTTTTATAAGGCAGACAGTCAGACTAAATGTTTTAAATATCCCGTCAGTTCTCATATAGTAGAATTCCCGTGATCAATAGTCTAGTTATCTGAAACATGTCCCGCTGTCCACACATTTTCCTCCCTGAATCAGCTTCAGAGAAATTATCTATTGCATTTTGTAAATTAAGGTAAATTGCAGTAAACAGCCTACCACAAAAAAAGCCTATATTTTAAAGAAATGATGTGCCAAAATATATACATTAGTCCCTATGTCAGCTGCAATAACTACAACATTATTTTATTATATGGGCCATTTTACATGGATGGAAAAAGCAATGGAAACAAAAAGAAAAAAAAGCAAAGACAGCATAACACAGAATTACAGAATAGAATAGATGAATCAGAATAGACGTATCCTTTTTTTTTGGCCACAATCTATGATTACATTTCTCTATACAGTTATGCGTTGACACTAATTTGTGTGCTGTCCATTCACACAATTATTTGTCAGTTAGGTAGGAAAAGTGACTGAACGAGGAGCAGTTCAGAATATTCACTGCTTTAATAATTTGTATTTTACCTACGATATGAGCTAATCATTCTTTAGGACTGAAAAAAAGACAAAAAAAAATGTAACCTCCTTTGGGTTGAAAAATAAATGATTCATCCAGGAAAAGTTGACCTCAAGAGGTCAGTTCAAGACTTGCTTTGCATCTCTCTGATTTTGAGTGATGACTAAATTCAACCTGCTTGAATAATGAGCTCTTGCTTTGTCTTCAGGTTGCCAGCTTACTTGCTTATGGAGATGTATAAAGGTTGATGGTCTCTAAAATGAGACTGGCATGTGGGGACATGGCTGATTATTGTCCTTTTTTATTACCCTTGAGTTCTTCCATATATTCCCTTTTTTGTATTCTATCACTAGTTGGGGTAGGCTTCCAAAATTTTAGCAAGGGTTCTCTGCCCAATTGCTGGGTGGGTGTGGCCTAGTAGGCCCCTGCACCATAGCAGGGGGGGGGTGTTTTTTCCCTCCCTGAACTCTGGAAGCTCTCTGGAAGCTGGAAACGGGCCCATTTCCAGCCTTCCTGAACTTCTGGGACAGTGGTGGGATTCAAAAATTTTTACTACTGGTTTTGTGGCTGTGGCTTGCTGGGCATGGCCATGTGACTGGGTAGATATGACTTTTTTTTTTGCCATCCCGACCCATTTTTGGGAGCTTCCTAGCCTCAGAGGAGCCTCTGGGGGGGCGGTTTTGCTCCCCTAAGGCTCTTTTGGGGCTCTGGGAGGCAAAAATGGAGGGGGGGCTGGGCTCCTCCCTCCATTTTTTGTCTTCCTGGGCCTCAGCAAGGGGAATCCCGGCACAGCTGATCTATGCACAGCTGATTGTCAGGAGAGAAAAAAAAAGAAATACCTTGGGCAAATGTCAGGCGGGCGGGTAAGCGAGCATCGGCAGGAGGGTGGACTGGATCGGGGGTGTGGCCAGCCAGAATTTACTACCAGTTTGGTGACCCACACATGCTACTGGTTTACCCGATCCGGTGCAAACCGGCTGAATAGCACCACTGTTCCGGGAGGCCCGTTTTTTGCCCTCCCCAAGCTTCCATGTGTGCCCTGCACTTACCTGCATCCAAAACAGGCTGCATGGGGACTCCCGGGAGGGGCGGAGCAGGGGGTGGGATTTGGGGGTTCTCCAAAGTGCACAGAATCTTATCTAGGGGCTCTCCTGAACCCTTGCGAACCCCCAGCAGCCCACCCCTGCCGTTTTTGATCTTTTTAAACTATGTCTTTGTATGCTGGTGGTGAAGGGAAGCAAATTTTTAAACTTTAAATTGAATTAAATTTTAAAAAATGAGTTTGACAAATACGAGGCCTCAGAGGAAGGAACAGTTTTCTCAATCCGCATAGATTCAGGTAGTCTTCGACTTACAACAGATCATTTAGTGACCATTCAAAGTTACAATGGCATTGAAAAAAGTGACTTATGACCAGGGGTGGAATTCTACCAGTTCGCACTTATTTGCTAGAACCGGTTGTTAACATTCTAAGCAGTTCGGAGAACTGGTTGTTAGAAGAAATTACTGTCCTAAGCCTGTCAGGAAAGCAGGAAGGAAACATTCTGGTGTTGCTTACAGAAACTGCCTCTCCGTTAAACCTTGTTACATTCTTGGCAGGACTAGACTTCCCATCTCAGGAACGTCTCTGGAGATTTTTTCCCCTCCTTTGCTGGTACTTTGCTTGTGTGGAGTGACCATTCAAAATTACTATGGCACTGAAAAAAGTGACATGACCATTTTTCACACTTATGACTGTTGCAGCATCCCCACAGCCAGGCGAGGAGATGCATGCCTTGATGTGAGTGATATTGAGTTGGCCACACCCATCCAATAACATGACCACCAAACCATGCCCACCCAGTCACATGACCACTAAGCCACACCCACCATCTAAGCCACGCGCACAGAATCAATTTTGAATCCCACCCTTGCTTATGACTGTTTCACATTTATGACCTTTTGCAGCATCCCCATGATCACGTGATCAAAATTCAGATGCTTGGCAACTGTTTCATGTTTATGACTGTTGCGGTGTTCCAAGGCCATGTGATCACCTATTGTGACCTTCTCACAAACAAAGTCAATGGGCAAACCCGATGCTAATTTATCAATTGCAGTGATTATCACTATAATCGGGCTATAGTGCAGTTCTTACAAAGCAAATTTACGGTACATCTTTGAGGACCAAAACACTTAGTTGGAAATCCTGACTTGGCTTTCTGTGGGAAAAACTGGTTAAACACAATAATGCATACATCTAAATAAATAAGTCTATTGTATGGACTTTTCATGCAAAAGTATACAAGATTTGGGGAAAGATGAGCAGTGAGCAATTTTATTATAAACAATAATTAATTTATTTACCAGCAAAGTATTCTTAGATTCCCATCCCCCCTTAATTTGGGATATATCTTACCTGTACTTAATATACTTGAATTTTTTCACTTTATTATTTTGTTTTGGAAAATTTTACTAAATGAAACGTCTATAATGTTATGCCCATTACGTTTGCATACTGAAGAGCATGCCGACTGTATCATCTGTTCCTAATTATTCTTAAGAGCTTTTTACTGACTTCAGCAAATTTGCATGATCTGGGGAGACTCCCCCTCCCCTCCCCTTCCTGAATGAATTCTGTTTTCTTCCTTCTTTTTCTTCTTCGTGGAGGTTTATTCTGTAATCTTTACATTTGGGCTGCTCTCAGCATTCTGCTTTCAACATATTTCATCTTTGGTAGTCAGCATTAATTTGTTGTTTGAAATAACCTCATTGCTTTTAGATGCACTTTTGATATTATCTTCACTCAGCTAGAAGAATAAAACAAAGAGATAGTTTAATTATTTCCATTATGGAACTTTAAACCCTCACAAGAGATTCAAACCTCTCAGAAATGTGACAATATAAGCTGTTGAATTAAATCACTCTACCCTCCTTCGAAATATATTTCTTTCAACAGAAATGGCGTCTGAATTAGTGGATTAAAAAATGGGTTGTTTGATTCTCCCTTCTCTGATATCCTTCATGCTTATTGGACTACAATTCCCATCATTCCTTGCCTGCCAATTTAAATTATTTAATTACATCTACCATTGTGTTGCTTTTGTCTTTCATGGCTTAAACAAGCCCACTTCATTATAAAATAACAAATTGGGGATGAATGAATGTGACATTTCTTGGTTTTCTTTGTAAAGTTGTGTGCACATAGAACATGGTGTACGTGTATCTCCTCCCCACCGAGTTACCACAGGGATGCACTCACATCCAGAAAAGGTGAATAACATTTCTGCATGCTCACTCAGCTTTTCAAACCTGCTCCTCAGATGGAATGAAAATGAATACATCAAGTATAGCAGACAAAGAACTCTAGGAGCAACTATAATTCAGAATTGATGCAGTTTTCATAAAACATAAGACTATAGCTTAGCACTCAGAGTGTGTGACCCTAATTGTATTTTTATGCCAGATACAGAAAAACTGATCCTGTGTATAATGTTGCTCCCTTTGAATATATTGCATTAAGTGAATGTTCTGTATGCTTTATTTGATTGTTGATATTTATATCTCATTGAAATACCACAGATTTGCACTCCCATTCTTCCTTTCCTATTATCTCAAAACCTGGTGCAATATTATGAACTGCTTAATGTGGACTATTCAGAAGAAGGTCCAGGCAATCTTATAAGAGATTGATATGAGAAAGCTATGTGGGAGTGTGATGCTTGGTGAGCATCAACAATGAATGTTAGATTTGAAACTGGACTGTTGCAAGTAAACTGTCTGAAAATGAACCATTTTAAGAAATCCCTTTCTGGATCTTAGCTCCATTCTAAACTTTGGATATTATGTTAGTCTGATTTATTGTCTGACCAAGTTTTTTGAGGTCTCTAGTTGATGGAGTTCTCTTTTTTTTTTCCAGTTGTCCCACCCATACTGGATTCCTGAAATATATTTTTCTTTTCAGTGTGGGTCCATGAAAATACATGGTTCCCATCGTTAAATATTTTGTATTGTTGCTATCAGAGGTGGCATTCAGCCAGTTCTGACAGGTTCTGGAGAACCAGCAGCAGAAATTTTGAGTAGTTTGGAAAACTGATAAATACCATCTATTTGCTGCCTCCCGAGTCCCAGCTGATCGGCTGGGTCTTCTTTTGTTGCCCTGCATAGGAGAACAGAGCTGTAAAGCAGGTTAGTGGGGTAGAAAAGGAATGGAGATTTTACAGTATACTTCCCCTGGAGTGGGGTAGAAATGGGGATTTTACAGTATCCTTCCCCTGCCATGCCCCCCCAAGCTACGTCCCCCAAGCCATGCCACGCCCACCAAGCCACACCACTCCCACCAATCCATGCCCACAGAACCAGTGGTAAAAAAAATTGAATACCACCACTGGTTGCCACCCACCTAATGACTCCTATACACTGCTAAAACACAGTTACAATTACTTTGTCATTCCAGCAGTAAACTTGTAAAAACAAACTAAAACAAAGACAGAACAGCTCCACCATTTCATGGTTCCATTAGTGCACTGATAGCAAAGCAAAATCAAACGAAAAATCTGTCCTTCCATTGTTCACTGATGAGTGTATATGAAAATATATGGATAATAAATAAATAACTAGAAATAGGAACCAGGAGTCCAAGGGGCAGGGCTGTTCTGCCACATTCCCTGGTAGCCAGCATACAAGTTCTTGAAATGTACAAGTCCTTTTATGCCAGCTAAGTAAAAAAACACCATGTTTCATGCATGTTGGCAAGGATAGAGAAGACAGCATTCCTGCTTTCATGAAATGGTCTGTCCTTACTGGGACCAGCTTGCCATGCAATCAGCTCTTAGTCTTACTTTTTCATATCTACCCTTTATGAGATTGTATTACATATTAACATGTAAAGATCAGCTGTCTGTACATCTACTTGAGTCTGAGAACATTAATTTGGATTTTAATTGCTAAATGTCTTTTTTATTCTCCCGTAACTCTTTTTTAATTGACCTGATGTTTTACTTTAAGATTTGTAGTTGCAACTCTCTGAAGTCATTTACAGACCATGTTTTGAACAGAATATTTTAATGCAAATATAATGTTATATTAGCAAATGATGAATAGTTACTATTGGGGTTTGTACAATTATATGAGTTCATTATTACTGCCATTCAATATTGCAGATGAGAAGGGGGAGAAAAATAATTAAACAAAATACCAGAGTAAACCCCATAATGAACTTCAAATGAACATAGATTAAATCCTCGTAGGCTTAACTTGTGTTTAATATATATACAATCCTTTGGGACAGAGAATCCATGAATATATGTATGTCAAGAATATAGCTGCCAATTTAAGTGGTTGAAAAAATGATAGTAAAAAAGTAATTTCTCCATAACTGTTCCTCCTCTGCATAAAATCTGAATGCATAATATTACCATGAAAATGCTTTTAAATTGTTCTTTTGTAACAGCTCCTTAAATATAAGTTAAATTTCTGAATGACTCATTGGGGATTTAGCAGTATTAGAGCATTTCAGCATACTAAACTATGAATTTAACAGGTATAATTTACATGCTGATTTGAAAAAAGGATACATTTGAAGAAGAAACTACTGTTTATCATTATATATAAAACTTGAAAATAAAAATTGTAGACATTGGATATTTTTCTTGTAGAACCATCTCGATCAAATGCCAACATTTAAAAAATCATCCTGTTAAATTGAAAACTGAATTTAGCAGGCAGTTCATAACATCTTCATTTATGATCCCTTGAAACTAAAACCCTGACTGTCAGTCAAAAAATAGGAACTGATAGATTCTTGGTTCAGTAGCTCATCTGTGACTGTATGTCTGATAGACTCTTTTCTTGTCCTAACCTGTTATGTCCTTTTCCTGAGTGATAGAAACAAAGTTTCATGTTGCCTGTGAATCAGGAAATTGAGACTTATTTCCTGTGTGCTAAGCGAGAAATGAAACTAGGACTTAATACTGGGTTTCATATGCTGGTGAATAAACAGGAATTGTGAAACTTAAAAACATAATGCACTATATAATGTGCGTATGTGTGTGTGTGTGTGTGATTATGTGTGCACATGTGAAAACATTTTGAAAGCCAGTATGAAATGATGATTAAAATTAGGGGCAAGGGGACCCAGTTTCTAATCTACATTTAGCCACCGAACCCCATTGAAGTGCTTTGGACCACTTACTTGTTTTCATCCCAATCAATCTTTCAGGATCATTGTGGGAAATGGTTAAGATGCTGGGCTTGTTGACTGGAAGGCCGCCAATTTGAGACCCAAGCACCACATGATGGGAAGTCCTTGCACCAGTTCCTGTCAACCTAGGAATTTGAAAGCATGAAAATGCGAGTAGATAAATAGATTCCATGTGCATTGACATATGGTCATTCTGGCCACATGATTACAGAAGCATCTTCAGGGCTTCTGGTTTGAGCTTCTTCAGCGACAGACCGAAACCTCGCCTCTGCAAGGCTTCGATCCGTGCTCACTGCTCGAGCGCCCTGAGCTGGCTGGTTTTGGGGCTAAGCCACTCTGTAGAGGTGGTGAAGAGGGGGGGAGACTGTCAGCAGGGTTGAGGAGAGCCCCATCACTCCTCCCCAGCTGGCCAATACTCCCTTTCCCGAAGGCGGTTGCAGTGGTGGTCAGAAATGACCACCACAAAGAAGAACTCGACCGGAAAAG
>BHFT01043730.1:0-36236 GCA_004320025.1 Laticauda laticaudata | reverse complement strand
CATGGAAAAGAGCCGGAGAGACAGCAACCCCATCCGAACCGGTTGAAGTCTCCAGGAAAAATGAACCACGCAAGTCCAATAGAATCAGAAGAAGCCCCACCTACCTGCGCAACTACGTCACCACGTAGGACTAAACCAAAGGGGGAGGGGTGTTCTGTATAAAATAGTTTACTCCAAAACCTCGAATGTGATTGGCTAGAAAGTTGCCAAAAGGCAGAAAAATCAAGTAACCGTCATTGGCTACAAGCCAGCAGGCAAGCCATATATAAAGGCTGCCGCGACAAGAGCCAAACTGTTCCATATTCATTTAACTGTTGAAATAAAGACTTTTACTGTTGGAACCCGGTCTACCTCGCGTTTTTCCGGATGGAACATATATGATTTATATGCATTGCTTTCAAATGTTTATTTCAAAAATTATCCTGGTTAAATTCCAATTCTAACAAAATAGAAATTTCTCTATTAATCATATAATTTCTTACTCTTACTCATCCAGCCTTCTAAATACCTGCAAGATAATCATAGATATGACTCTTCCAAAATGGTGGTCTTATTCCTATGAAATAGTTTATGATTGCAGATGCCTTAGAAAGAAAAATATCACTCTGCCATCAGGAGAAAAGAAGGTTGATTCTACCCAACATCAAATTCAACATCTGTTCATTATTATATGCTGACAATGTCATCCCCACACAGTAATTTGTGTGCACAGGGAGATAAAAGCATAGTTCATTTACTTCAATACAAGGTTCCTTAAATTGTCATTTAATTTTGTTCTGTAAAGGGTGGTCTTTGTAAATGTACCGGTATTACCTTTGAAAAGAAGCCTGATTTAATTTTCCTGTTGGGAGATAAATGTTTAAAAGTTGGCAGCAAATGGAAGGCATACATTAATTTTATTGCTTTAAGATACTTAATGTGAATTCTCAGAGATTTTGTATGGAGGAAAATAATTTTCTGTAATCCGACTCGATTTTCATAAACACTCAGTTTAGTGAAGCATATCATACTGAATGGTTATGTACAACAAGTAGAGCTAAAGAGAAATAAAGCAGATTTGCCCTGTTTTCGTTCAAACAATTATCTAAGAAGATTCTTTTAATGATATTATCTAGATAATAGTATTATCTAGTAGCCTAGGATGAATCTTTCTGTTGAAGATTAACATAAGGAAGTTGAAAATTGTTGGAAAGATATGTGTTTATTTAAATTCACAATGTGAAAGATGGAAATACTGTATTCTGGCAGGATCAAGAACAAGTGATGTTCTAGACACAACCCAACAGAGGTATCCATCTACTTTTCCATTGTATAACTAACAAGGCATTAAAATTCAGTGCAAAAAAAATAAAATAAATTAAAATGTCAGATTTCTTCCAGGCCATCTCCTAAGCCAAAACAAACTCAGACTAAAGCCAGTGTCAAACTAAGCCAGTGTCAAACTGAAGGCTGGGGGCTGGATCCGATCTGTGAGTTTGACACCCCTGCCATAGTTATATTAAATATAAATTAGGGTTTTTTTAAATATTCATTGAACACTAAATAGCACTAATGTATATAAACAATATCTTAAAACTAGACCAATTTAAAAAATGCAAAGTTTCTACTTTTGTTGATGCATTTATTTAAATTGTTGTCAGGGGAAAAGGCAAATACAGACATCTATTGAAAACTATTTCATACTTCCTCCAAATGTTTAAAAAGCAAAATAAGATCTGACATGATCTGTACTGAAAGTATATGATCTTAAGCAGAAGTTGTATTCAGCCGGTTCTGACCAGTTCTGGAGAACCAGTAGTGGAAATTTTGAGTAGTTTGGAGAACCGGCAAATACCACCTCTGACTGGAGATTTTACAGTATCCTTCCTCTGCCATGCCCACCAAGCCATGCCCACAGAACCGGTAGTAAAAAAGATTTGAATCCCATCACTGATCTTAAGGGCATGCTTTTCAATTCTGAAAATCCTTTAGAGCAAACTTTTAAATTTTAGTCATTCACCATGCCAAAGAAAATATGTTTAACAATGTAGATGAAAATCAAACATGGCAGATAAGAACAATTATTACAAATTCTGCTAAAGTGGAAAGTGACAGTGAAATGGTAAAATACTTTGTGATCTCCCTTTTCTCTTGGTATCCTGAGTGAATGCTTCTTTTGCTTAATTTTAGCATGATACTACAAATACAACATACCAGTTCAGTTCTAATGCTATTTTAATTGTACTATTGTTTTCCAATTCAAAAAAAAAAGTACATAGATTAAAATTGCTATAAATCGGGAAAGCAACAGGACATGTTTCTAACTTAAGTTTGCTTTGTAACACTGGTTGGGTGGGATGCTGTTAAAATGGGTTTCCTGCTTTGAAATAGCCTTTCCCCAACCATGCAGATAATTTCTAATCTCTTCAGAAATAGAGGTTTGGGTAGAGGAGTGCTCTAATGATTGCAACTTTGCTTACACCTGCTGATTACACATGTGCTACAGAGAAAGTCAATGCACTTTATAAAGCTTCCACACTGAAATGTTGAAAGAGACTTAGCATAAGTAACTACTCTGCTGGCCAATGGCTATGTTTTAAAATCATTTGCATTTTCTTATTTAGTAAACTTTGTAGTTCTACTCCAAGATATATACTTACTAAAGTAAATATTTAGCAATTTTAGCAGAAAGAACTAGTATATTAAAATCTTATACTAGCTCGAAAACACAAACAACCCAAGTACTGTCCCTTTTTTGTTTTTTGTTTTGTTTCAAATCTCTACTTGCAGTATTTTCATTAAGGTACAAAGAACTTTGGACACTATCACTTCAATTGCAAAAGTCATAATTAAGATTATCACGATAGTATGTGCACATGAAATCACTGGTTGTAGATACAGTAGTAGTGGATACCCTTTCCCATCCAATCTTTACTGGATAACTAGTTAAATAGGATGATTAGGGTGGTAGGATCTGCTTGACCAGTTCCTAACCTAGACAAATTGAAGTCCAGAAGCTCTAATGAAAAGCTCTCTGAACGCTCTCTAATGGTCTGGGTAGATCATTACATTAGAAAATAACTACTGGCTCACAAAACAGGAGGAACAATAGCATGTATATGGTAAGTAGCTGTGGTCAAAACTGTCATTCTGATTTTCCACCTAATATAGCATCATTATGGAACATTCTGGAAAATTAAAACAGGAGATAGACTCATAATATTTTTAAAATATATAGTGGGTGTCCATGATTTGTCCCCTAGGAATTGTTCAAGGATAGCAGATGCTAAAGGCTCAAAAATAATTCACCATAGGTGTTTCAATCTTGTACAAGCTCAGGATTCTCTGCTATTAAACCACACAATCTTTTGTCAAGCTTCTGCATGAGCTTGTAAAAAGATGCCGCTACTTTAAGAGACTAATACAAAATACTGGTGCTGTTTTACAAGGAACCTAGAAATAAATGAGTACATTTTGTAATGTAAAATAGAGAGTTACAAGTATAGTAGATACGTGTTGCTTTTATACAAGGTTCAAAGCATGCCTTCTAAATTATTGTGAAGTTTTGACTACTATATATAATAGACCCTATATATATAGTAGAGCAGTGAAGAACTTTGACTTAACTGGACAGTAGTGGACACAATTCTTGAGAGGAGTATCAGAGGATAATGGATTCCTTTTCAAGTGAAATGATACAATATAATAAAGTAAAATATATTGCTTCGTGGTAGGCATGTAATTCATGAAGGTTCCTATGTCTCCCTCAAAATATTTCTTGGCTTAAAAACAGCATACAAAGAAGTTTATATCTTTCTTACATAAAGAAAAGAAAATCTTTATTTGATAAAGTTGCATAGGAAAAAGTATATACATATAAAGGAATCTCCTACACTAGGAGAAAATATATTGCATATGAAACCAGTTTGATTTGTTGTTGCCTTTTGAATAATTCACGGTGTTTGGCATGATACACTAATACTTCAATTCTTGCCATATTCACACAAATGATTTATACCAATCCACATGCAAAATCATTATTTAAATTAAGGAGCAATCAATTCCAACAATAATTCATCATATTAATTCTTCAAAATATGAAATATGAAGATAATAAGGATATAAAATATGTCTTAAAGAAAATACGACGCATTCTTTTCAACAGAAATAAAAAACCCAGAAAATCACAAAAATGCCAATAAGTTGGGATTCTCAAACTTTATGATAGCATGAACTACTAAATTTTCAAGTAAAACTGACCATTCTCATCATGTGGATATCAGAAATTCAGGAATCTACTGTGAATAATAAAATTTAACTAAAGTGAAACACTTGAAAAATGCAAAACTTTTAGAATATGAGACTGATAAAAAAAATCTTTCTTATAAAGAATTCCCTTTGAGTTGCCTGGTATTTCTTGATAATAAAAAGCTTTAAAAGTTCATCCTGGTTGTTTTATTCAGAGAATTTGAAGACATAACCAGTAATAGCTTGATATATTTCTTGAGTGTGGATGGTGAAACTATGAGAGATTTTACAAAAATATCAAAATGTTTTGTTTAAATATCCCCTTCTCTTTTTGATATTATTGATATGGTAGATAATTATACAATTAAACAATTCTAAAGACTTTACTAGTTAAAGATGAGCTGCATTGTAAATTCAGTAGCCATATTTCTACCAGTGGTGGGATTCAATTTTTTTTATACTGGTTATATCGGCGTGGCTTGGTAGGCGTGGCAGGGGAAGGATACTGTAAAATCTCCAGTCAGAGGTGGGATTTGCTGGTTCTCTGAACTACTCAAAATTTCCGCTACTGGTNAGGTGGGATTTGCTGGTTCTCTGAACTACTCAAAATTTCCGCTACTGGTTCTCCAGAACTGGTCAGAACCTGCTGAAAATCAGAACCACCTCTGATTTTTTACATAGAATTGGATTAATGTAATACAATTTTTGCTCATTCAGTCCTACAAAACTTAACAGGGAGTCCTTGTCATCAACAAACCAGAGTTACCTATATCAAATTTTATTAAAATTAATCAGTAGAAAATCATCATTAGTCAGGGCCTCTAATCTCTATACAGTTAGAGCTAAGGTATCGATTTACATTTACTTCACTCTTCATTTTGCCTGAAAAAGTTATTTAGAAAACCTGTGTATGAAAAGTCCGATCCTTGTTTAAATGTGCTTTGGATTTTCTTTCCTATCCTGCTTGAATAATCCAGTTTCTCTAAATAAAACAGGAAAATGTGAATTTAGGCTTAGCTGTAAAGTGGGTCATGATGCAGATTGAACTAAAAAGAGTGCTGTTCATGTTAATTTTCTGTTTTCTGCTGTTAATTTTCAAGCTAAAACTGTTATTAAAAACCATATTCTTGAATTTTGCAGTCCATAAAAAATAATCATTTATTCATATTATGACATCATACTGAATATTTCTCTAACTTGAGCAGCAATGGCTAAAACAATGTCATAATGTCTTGTTTTAGATCAGGGGTGTCAAACTCACATCGTCATCACATGATATATCAGGATTTTTTCCCTTTTGCTAAACTGGGTGGGGGTGGTGCCAGCACATAACGCATCCAGCCTGCGGGCCATGAGTTTGACACCCCTGTTTCAGATAAACAACTATGTAGATTGCAAAGGGAGGGAAAAGAAAAACTTAGTGAAGCCACATGTTGTGTGCAATCTCTGAAAAAAAAAACACAGAAAGCTTCTTACATTTAGCTGCATCTAGTTAATAAAAGTGTTCATGCTGCCATTTTATCCATCATCAAATATTGCACTTTAACCATTTGAGAATTACCATATATCTGAAACAGTTTCCTTTTTTAGTTTACTGTAGGCTATGGGTTCTAGCTTGTATTAAACCAAAATCATCATTCTAACTTTAAAAGAAATGATAAACTTCAAAACTTGTGAAAGGGGAAAATGGCAGTGTATTTGCGTTTGTAATGAGAAGAGTTCTGATTGAACACTTCTCCTTTAAAATGAACATAGTTGTTATGTATTTGTACATAATGTAGTTGGGTTGACAATATATAAATTACAAATATATATGTTTGTAGCTTTAAGGGAAAATACTGTAACGTACTATGCTATGTTCTGGTTAGTTAATTATGCTACAAGTTGCCATAAGAGGGAGCTATAGATCATGGTTTAATTATCTTTCTTTTTCTCTTTTTTACTGATGATCTCTCTTTATACTGATACTGACTGACTACGGACTGATACTGACTAACCCTGTTTATTTTGATATTCTGTTGATATCAAAGGTTATTTGTTGTATTATGGTTTGATATTTGTCTGCTGTAAAAGACGTGAAACCGGTAAGAAGACTTTAGAACTGGATATTTCTGGGATGTTAAAAACGTGCATGACATGGACTGTTTATTGGACTGTGCTATTTCTTCAAGTAAATATTAACACAGCTTGTTCAACTCTTTGTGGCTGTATATTTATTCGTAACTGTTCTCAAAAACTATTTTCCATGTGCATATCCTTTTTATACAAGGGTTACTCTGCACATATCCTAACAATAGTCTTAGAGAAAGACCGCTGAAACAGATGACTCCAAAGCCAGATGAATTGTCAGTTTGCATAATAGAATGGGAAAGGACTGTCATGTAAAACATTTCTCGTGACAGATTCCAGTCTCTGATATCTACATACTGACATTGGGAAAATATTTTTCCTGACATTTTGAAACACTACAAAACTGTATTGCTTGTTACCTATGAAATAATGCTGAAATGGATGGACCGATGAATCTGCTGTTTTATGTGCAAGACTTACTTAGTCTTGTTTAATGGGTCAGGAGAGTTTATGTTATAGCCATAATTTCCTTACCCCATGTTTATTATTACAAAGTTACATTGTGGAAATGTTCCACAAGAATCAGAGTTCATGGAAGAGCACTAATATATTTCAGTTAAATCAAGATTTATTGAGAACTTAATACACTGGGCTAATAATAATTTACTGAAAATTAAAGGGTTGGCTTGCATGTCTACCTGGAAATATGCTATTGCACTGCTTGTATTTTCTTAAAGAATCTGGATAGGCCTTGCAGATACAGAATGTTTGACTATATGTGCAGTTTTATATGGATCTTCTTTTTTCTATGCTTAGCTTATGGGTTTCCATCTAGCAATATCCACCTGCCCTCAATAAATAGTTTTGATGATTCTGAAATGCAACACTGATATGAAAGGTCCCGTTTTCTTGCCTCAATAAAGTCATCCAAAGTATGGACTGAATATCTTATTGCCGTGTGGAAATGCAGCTTGGACCACATGAAAGCCACATATCTCAAAGAAATTCAATCAGTGATATGGTTGGCTTGGAATTTTGTGGGCTAAACAAACAGTAAGAGAAATCAGCAGATCAGACTCAATCTGACTTTAAGGGATGAAGGCACAGAATATTTGGTGAGTCAGTAATAGAAAAGAATGCTTCAACATGTGGGTATCTATCTAAATAGAAGTTGAAATCTCTTTGAGTACTTCCTTGGGGAAAATAATGCATGGAATAAAATGGTTATTTCAGGTAGTAGCTGTATTCTCATAGGTTCCTCAAGGGTTCCGGATTACATGTAGAATAAGAATGTTATACCTACTAAGCATACTAATGTTACACCTACTAAGCATACCCACTAAGAATGTTATACTAACTAAGGGGACCCAGTGGCTCAGTGGCTAAGACGCTGACCTTGTCAATCACAAAGGTCGGCAGTTCGGCAGCACGGCATAACAGTGAGCTCCTGTTACTTGTCCCAGCTTCTGCCAACCTAGCAGTTCAAAAGCATGTAAAAATGCAAGTAGAAAAATAGGACCGCTTTGGTGGGAAGGCAACAGTGTTCCATGTGCTTTTGGCATTTAGTCATGCTGGCCACATGGGCATGGAGACATCTGCAGCTTTGTAACAGAGATCAGCACCACCCCCTAAAGTGGGAAACGAGTAGCACATATGTGCAAGGGGAACATTTACAGAGGTGGTATGCAGCAGGTTCTGCCCAGTTCTGGAGAATTGGTACTGGAAATCTGACCAGTTCTGGAGAACCGGCAAATACCACCTCTGACTGGAGATTTTACAATATCCTTCTCCTGCCACGCCCCCCAAGCCATGCCCACAGAACCTGTAGTAAAAAAAATTGAATCCCACCACTGAACCTTTACCTTTACGTACTAAGCATATGTAAGAAACTGAGACTAGAAAAATCAAGATATGATAGATTTTTCAGAGACAATGTTGAATGCCTGATATTCAAGGTAGGCAAGATTAGGATGCAGAGTTTGAATATAAGACCATTTTAATAATAAGGTTACAGTGACAGAATCATGCAAATCAGAATGTAAGATCCTCCTTTTATCTTTGTGAAAACTAAGGAAGGTCCTGACTGGTATTATCACAAATTATATTTCTGCCTTCTTAAGGGTCATACATCTGGCTGTTGGTTGAAGCTCTTCCTCAATGTTATTTCCACTTCCCATTGCACAAGTTAACCAGACCTAATTTGCAGTAACTGGCGAAGCTTAGTTTCAAAAGGCTGAACAAAAATTCTGATGGGTAGCATTTTTTCCAACTAATAACTTTTAATAAAAGACAAGCTTTTCTTCACTAAATGCATAGAGTAGCTAAACTAACCCCTGAAAGTTTATGCTTTTTCCTAAAAGTTGGTAAAGATACTACCTGATTTTTGACACCATGGACTAACATCTCTAAACAGGTGAAAATTTTAATTATATTTTTTTTCCTGAGATATCTTTTTATATCCTCTCTTGATAGTAATTATACAATTTAGGCTAATAGCATCATCTGTTGTAAAAGTCCTTTTACAATAAGTTGGAATTGTTTTTTAATGTTGCTTTGGAAAAAAAACAATCATTGCATTATACATTAAATTGTCATGGCCTATGACCAGAGTTTTAATCAACTCATATAATGGTCTAGTATTAAAATGGCAATAAACATTTTTAAAACTGAGTTTCTAATTAAATCAAACCATGATAACATAAAAGCAATTGCTAATTGATTAAGGATATTCCCTATGAAATAATACCTTAATTTGGTTTAGGTAATACAACTTGCCTTAAGAAATTAAGTTGGATAGGAGGTCTTTGCTAGGTATTCAGGGAAAATATTGAATAACTTGTGAAGTCTGTTGAATATGTATGCAACTACTTCTAGAATATGAACAAAAGCATTGTAGTGTTTTCTTGGCTTGATGGATGCTGGAGTAAGTTTTTGTCTTCCGAGCAAAGAAATCAGTAAAACATCAATCACCAAAGTCAACACCAGCAGAGAATACTGTTTTTATCCCAAAAGCTTGAAAAGAGATCCATAACAATAGGGCTATGGTTCTCAACCTTGGCAACTTGAAGATATGTGGAATTTTCAGAATTCCTGGGTGGGGAATTCTAAGGGTTGAAGTTCACACATCTTCCATTTGTCAAGATTGAAAAAATGCTGCATTAGGGAATATAGATTGTATATCTAATAGATTGTACTTCCATCAGAAGTTAAAAACAATCTTTATTGCCTTCTCAGGCATGTCAATGATCAATTGTAAATGAGGTAAGTGTCCCAAATGCTATGAAGAAGAGATATATGAACTTTCTATTCAGGAATTCTATTCTGTTCTGTTCTGTTCTATTCTATTCTATTTTATTCTATTCTGGTGAGTCAGCTTCTCATTAAATCTTCCAGTCAAATTGCTAATTGTTTTAACATGTTGAATCAGATTGGATACTTTTAAATCAGTATAATGCAATCAAATGCAATCAATAACTCAGATCATGCAGGATTTATAAACTCAGACAATATAGATTTCAGCATGAGAAATTAATATCATGAAATGCTACCTTCTTTCAGTGAATGCTGCAAAAATTCAAAACAGAATCAGAGCAACAGACTTAAATATACCAATATAACTGGAAAATAATGTGACAATGAGTAAGCAGAAAACTCCAAGAAAATGTGGTGACATTTGCAACCAAGACAAAACTAGACAAGTACAAGCTGATCCATCTTATAAACCATTGCAGTAAAGCAGAATTCAGGTCTATAAATAATTTGTAAACAGTTTTGTTTTTAAAAACTCCACATGAAATTTTATGTGCTATTTTCCCGTAACATATGGAAGATTTGAGGAGCATGTGGAAAGTACAAATAAAGAATGAATATATGTATACCGTTAGTTCTCAACCATAACTGAGTCCAAAATTTATGTTGCTAAGCAAGACATTTTAAAGTAAGTTTTTCCCCGTTTTACAATCTCTATTGCCCCGGTTGTAAAGTGAATCACTGCAGTTGTTAAGTTAGTGACATGATTGTTAAGTGAATTTGGCTTCTCACTGATTTTACTTCTCAGGAGTTTTCCAAAGATGATCACATGACTCAGATACACTGCAACCTTCATAAATATGAACCAGTTGCCAAGGATCCCAATTTTGCTCACATGATCATGGGGATGCTGCAGTGTTCATAAGTGTGAAAACAGTCATGCGTCACTATTTTCAATTGCTGTTGTAACTTCAACTGGTCACTAAATGAATGATTGTAAATCAAGGACTACTGTATGCAGAAGAAGAGATTAGAGCGTATGACTCCTGACAGTGGAGACTATGCTAGAATGCAGTGGGAGAAGAATGGAAAGACCTCTTGCACACTTAGTAGGGATGTGTTATGAGCACCGGAAGAAAAGGAAATGAGAACCAGGAGAGGGGAAATTAGAGAATGAATCTTCCAGGGCTTCCACTTTAAAAAAATTATGAACTTTAATCATAAAATAGGTATTTAAGGAAATTATGATATTTTCATTTTTCATACTAAAAAAATGGCACAAGTCCTTCCTATTCCTCTCCCACTTACTCATGATTGTTCTTCAGAACATTCCTTTTTTAATTTTGCAATGCAGTTCCCTGCTCAAATATTTCAGTAAGAAATATTTATTTGATAATTACTTTAAAAAACACAGAGTACAAAACTGCTTAAATGAAGGGAGCCATGTAAATCTTCATATGTAGATTAATGGGTGTATCTTTATCTCAAGGAAAAATATGGAAAGTATTATGACTTTTTTCAAACGTTACATAGATTTTATTAGAAGTATAATTTGTGAAAGAACTGGCTAGATTAGTCAGATTACGAAGAATAAATCATTTGACAGGGTAGAGGCAGTCAGGAATAAATGCCAAAAACATAAAACATTGATAAGGAGGAACAAACAAGATTACTATAAAAGCCAGTGGTAAGAATTAAAACTGTCATGTTTACAAAATAATGGTATAAAATTCTGGGAGCATTTTTCCCCAAGGGCAGAAAGAAATAAAAAGTAACAATAGAAGCACAGATTTCACCTGAAATTTGGATAGATTATTTTAAAAACAAATTTGAAGACATTAACATATAAAACCAACAGTTAATGACACAGATATATTACAATCATCATTAAAATAGCTCCCAGTATGCTGCATAATTTAAAAGAATGATTTTGTAGAAGATAATGGGCAAAACCATGAGAGAGAATTTATTAGTACCAAAAATTCTTAAGGCATTTTCTGATAGTTGAGCTCCTATGTTTTCCTCCTTGTTTACTTACATCAATGCCACTGGGCGAATTTCTGTGGATTGGAAAAATAGTGTGATAATCCTAATATTTAAAAAGGGAGATTCCAGAAACTCTTTGCTAATTTTTGCCCCACAAATCTCCCTGACACAGGACATAAGTTCTATAAAAGGCATTGTTTAAAATGATTTATTGACTGGTCAGATATGAGACACATTATAGCAGAGGAATAGGCAGGCTTCAGAAAGGGACATAGTACTACTGTATAGATCAAGGGTGTAAAACTCAAGGCTGGCGGGTGGGGGGCAGATATGGCCCATGGCGTGCTTTGATCTAGCCCACAAGGCTGCCCTAGTAGTAATGAAGGACCAACCCTCAGTGCTTCTGACAGCAAAAACAGAGCTCACGAGGGCCGCACGCTGCCCTCCCAAGCTCCATTTTCACCAGCAGAGGATTGCAGGAGGCTGTCCCAGCCAAAAATGGAACTTGTGAGTCTGTTTTTGCTGGCAAAGTGTTTGGGCCACCACAGTGCTCCCCCTCCTGACACAGGTGACATCATGCTGGCCATGCCCACACTGGCCAAGCCCACCCCGGTCCCCCAAAGTTAAACACAACCTTGTTGCAGCCCTCAATGAAATTGAGTTTGACACCTCTGGTATAGATCAGTGTTTTACCTTACAAGATCTGATTCTAAATCAAAATATCTCTGTGCTGCATTTATTGACTTAACATCTGTCTTTGATGCAATAAATAGGGAAAAATTATGGGATAAGTTTTTAACAGCAGATATAGATAGAAGAATATTTTATCTTCTAAACTATATGAAGACACCACATGCAATTACGGATAAACCAGAGTGACTCCCTAACAAAGCAGATTAAAACCATAAAAGATGCCTGCCAGAATGCAGGGATACTGGGATGATTATAAATATGACAACTGAAAGCCAAATCTAGCTGTAGGTTCTGCCTCAGATTACCTTCCCAAGAAGCAACTGAGTTGGAATATCATTTAAAAGCAGCTTATAAGGGTACCTTGATAAGGTGGGTCTTTCTCTGTAAAAGAAAGAGAGAACCTCAAGCTCCATGTTTTACTCCCTTTTATAGTTAACACAACAAAGAAAATGCAAGAGGAAAGTTGATGAGACAGAATAAAAGTAATCTCCCCTTTGCATAGGAAATCAGTTACATGTAGTCAAACATGTTACATAGTTGGATCCCATAATATCACACGTGTTCATTAAAATGAGTTCTGATGTCAGAATTGTAAGGAAAAAATGTTGTTTAGAGTTCATGAAAGAGATAAGATAGACTCCAGGTTGTATTAACAAACTTTTCTTATCTGGAGCTAGTCTCCAGCTTGTTTATCAGTTTAGGAATGTTCAAAGCTAATAAATCTGAACATCAATTTAAAAGAAAGAAAAATAAGAAACATTTATATACAATGACACAATAACTGTTAATGGAAATGAGATTTTTGTATTTTTTGTTTTTAAAGAATAAAAATTAAATAAAAATAAAAATAAAAGAGAGAAAATAAATCAAATGAAAATACAAAGTAACTCTGTTAGTTCACAAATTACAAAACGCATGTCATTTGCCACTCAGAACTGATTGTAAAATTACTTTTTTTAAAACATCCTTGCAACATTGAACAGTTGCTAAATAGGGCAGTTGTTAAGTGAGGACTACACATATGATAATGCTATATTCTCTCTGGGAAAGAAATGAATAATTGCAGAATGTTAGAGTTAGAAAATAGTTTGGAGGTCATCTAGTTCATTTGCTGTTTAAGCTCTATTTGATAATACAATGTGCAACTACAGTGTTTCTACTACATGGCCTTCAAACTGAGTTAGTCTTAATCAGTTTCACTGCTGAATATTTCTGCCACAAAGAAAACTAAAATAATCAGCTGTCCTGTTCTTTCTGCCAATTGACTGAAACTGTCCACTAGAGCAGTATTTCTCCTCCTCACTAACTTTAAGATGTGTGAACTTCAACTTCCAGGATTTGCAAAGGAATTTGTAGAGTTTATGTTCACACATCTGAATGTTACTGGAGTTGAGAAACACGGTTCTACAGCTATTGGGTCAGCTACATCTTCTGGATGACAGATGCACTCAGGAAGTTTGTTTTTACAGTTTGGAAAATTCTCTGAATGAAACAAGTATTTTAATCCTGCTATTTTTGAACAACAGAAATAAAAGATAAATTTACAGTAAATAATAATGTTATTATGGTTTTAATTTGAAAATACCTGCTTCATTTTCTTTTTTTATTCTCTTTGATTAAGAGAACGTACTCTATAGTAGATTCAGGAATGTACAGACTCAAACTTCCGTCAGAATGTGTGTCTATATATACATGACCACATAAAGCATACCAATATTTACCAAATAGTTCACCATTTGTATGTATTTGTAAGTGTTCCCTGAAATTTTCTGTCAATTATAACTATAGGTAGTCCTTGACTTATGACCATCACTTAGCAATAATTTAAAGTTATGATGGATTCCCAAAAAAGGGCCCAGATTCAAAATTCCAGCAGTCTCCCCATGGTCACATGGCTATCAGTTTAAGCTCTCATCAGCTGGCTCAAATTTATGATCATTGACAGCATCCCAAATGACTGTGATTTATAATGTTTTTTACTTTTGGCTAAAAACCAGCATTTATCTCGTTTCCAACTAAAAAAGTCCATTGTGCACAATGGATTCATTTAAAAGCCAGGAATTGCTTTATAACCATAGAAATTAACTTAATCACCAGTGCAAAAAAAAGTAATTATATTGGTCATGTGATGATCCACTCAAGAGTCATAAGTCAAGATCTTCTTCGGTGATATATTTTACAGCTACCCATAAATAAATTAAAAACTAGGATGGCATTTCTCACCCTTGCTGTTTAATATTGGCTCAATGTTAAGTACTCCTTTCAATTAGATTGAAGACAGACCTCTTGACTGAAATAAGAAAAAAGTTTCAGTTAAGTCTTTCTTTGTAACTGCATGTACTTCTCCATTCTATTGCTTTCTTGCAACAATGCAGAACTGGTTTGCCAGTGCTTCATTAATTATTATTATTATTATTATTATTATTATTATTATTATTATTATTATTATTATTAATTGATTATATTATTTGTGTTGTTGTTTGTTGTTGTTGTGTTGTTGTTGTTGTTGTTGTTCTAATTTTCTCACTCTTAATGTATAGTACACATTGGCAATTTTCTCGTAGTCTCTATCTAAAGGCCATGTCACACTGCCGCAACGGATGCAAAAAGGACACAACGGTACGAGCAAAATGTTCCATCCATTGTTATCCCGCTCTCAAAAGGGGCACAAATTTGCATAAGGAGCTGGATAACACGAAGGAACGGACGTGGGGAGGACGCAGAGCGGAGTGTATAGAGGATGTCGAGGCGGATGTACAGAGGATGCGTAGAGGTTGCGTAGAGGATGCGTAGAGGATGCAGAGTGGAATGCGTAGAGGATGCGTAGAGGATGCAGAAGCGAGATGCGAGCGGAGCGTAGAGGATGCGTAGAGGATGCAGAGCGGATCAGAGCGATGAGCTGCATCCGCTTTCATACCTTTCTCCCATCCGTGCTACTAAGCTGCAGCATCCGTTCTGCTTCCTCCTGCGTCTGTTTACGCGGAACGGATTTGAGTATTGTAGCGGTCATTGCACAGCGGATGCCTAGCGGATATAGCAAAGATGCGTAATAGATGGCAGAACGGAGGTCACCCGTATGCCTAGAGGATGCAGAACGGATGCATTGGATACTTTCCACTCACAAGCTTTGGACCGCTCAAAACTTCTGAGCGGATGAAACGTCAATAAACAGATGCTCGACCGGATAGAGAGGAAGCAAAACGGAGCAGTGAGTACATCGGCGTTAACCAACGGATGGCAAGCTTTTTTGTCCGTTTTACATCCTCCTTGCATCCGTTGGTGCAGTGGTGCCATGGGCTTAAATACTTAATTGAATTAGGTACAATCCCAATTTAATTTTTCCAGGATCAATTAAGAATTGACTAGTTGTGAGAAAAACTGTTTTATACAGAGGAGAAAAAAATAAAATATGAAAAGTGAAATAATACTTTCTTTCTTTGGTCAAGCGCTGAAGCAGAAACATAAAGGAGACACTAGCTTTTAATATTCCATAGGATTGATCTGTGTTCAATATTATATAAAATGGAAATGAATGAAAATACAGCTGGGGCACAGTGCAAAAGAAATCTTGTCTTCTGTATACTATAGTCTTAAGATTTTAGGTAGCCTTTTGTAATTGAACATATACATTTACTTGAACTCTAAAGATAGTTAGCATCAAAAATAAGAATTGGTAATTAGGGACTTTTCTCCTCCAAATTGTAATTCAAGAAAATGTTTGCATCTGTAATTTATTTTGTTTGTTTTAATTTATTAGCTGGATTCTCAGATAATCATACCACAGTCAATTAAGGCAGCTTTTCCTTTTGTTATCATAGTAAAGGAAGAAAGGTGCATACGAATGTCTGTCCGTAGATATTTAAACCTCAGTGGTGCATGCTTGTATTTGTGCAGTAATTCAATATAACTATATCAGAGGCTGTGAAATCAAGGAACTACGAACAATATTGTTAAAGGATAATGAAAATGCATGCACAGAATTTTTTTTATTTATATATTTTTAACAGAATAACCACAATTAGAAAGGGATTTTGGATGTCTTCTAGTCCAATGTCTACTCAAGCAGGATGGTGCCTATGACTAATATATTTATTATGATACATATGTGTATATATATATATATATATAATATATATATATATATATATATATATATATATATATATAATATATATATATAATATATATTTGTGCTGTTTAGGCTTCCTTCGGGTATTATCCCACGTCATTGTAGTTCTGTTAAAGTTGTAGCAACGTTTCAGCAGAATCTCATCTGCCATCATCAGGCTTCTGTATGGAATGTCTACACCTCTGTTTCAAATTTGAGGCTAGTCTATTCTGATTGGCTATTAACCTGGGTCTGTGTTCATTGGACTTGGAGTTTGATTGATTGGTGTTTCTGGTTTCTTCTGTCTGTTTTGTGGCTTTGATTGGCTGAAACACTCTGTTCTTGTGTGTGGGAGGCTTTCAATGCAGCTTGGCTCGTGTGAAAGGACGGCTGCTCTTCATCAGCAAGCTGGGTTTCACCTGGGTGCCTGGTGGGGGTGTTTTGAGTTGGAGCTATCAGAAGGGAGTCTGTTTTGTGCCCAGGTGTTTGCCTGGCTGTGGTGTGGGAGATCTTTCTATTTGAGAGTGCAGGCTTCCAAATGATTGACAGTCTGCTGGAATCATCTCTTCTATTCATGCTGTCAGGTCTTTTTTCAATCTCTATGGCTTCTCTTGATGATCTGTGGTTGGGGTTTTCTATAGTGGCTAGGGTTTTAGTGCCATTGAAGTTGATGTTGTGACCTGTGGTTTTCATGTGTTGGACTAGTGAGGAGGTGTGTTCCAGCTTTTTTTACTGCATTTTTGTGTTCATCTAGGCGGGTACTTACTCTTCTATTGGATCTGTCCAAATGTAATGTGGGCGGCATGATTGTACAGGGAATTTCGTATATGCCTTGGTTTTTCCAGTCAATTTTTGTCTTTGGGGTTCCCTCAGGAGTGGCTGCTATTTTTTTGTCTGTTTTGAAGGCAGTCTTGATGTGATGCCTGTGTAGTTATCTTACTGATTTTATCTGTAGTACCTCTTATGTAGGGGCAAGACAGCTGTTCCATAGGTCGTTGGTCTTCTAGGTCCTGCTGTCATGTCTTGGTGTGTTTTTGTGGATCAAGCTGGTGATTTGTTTTTGTGGAAGCCATTGGCTGTCAATACTTCAGTCAGGGTGATAGTTTCAGTCTTTATATGTGTCTTATCTGCCAGGCGTTTGGTTCTGGTAATTTAGTGTTTTTCGCCACGGAAATTTATCTGTGCTGGGTGGTGGTGGGATTGGGCGTTGAAGGTAGCGGTTGGTGTGTGTTTTCTTTTGGTATATGGTGTGTCCCAGTGTGTGCCATTCGTTCTTTTGTAGATTAGTACATCTAGGAATGGTAGTTGTTTTGTTTATTTCCGTTTCCATGGTGAAACTTGATTTTGGGGTGTGTGTTGTTTAGGTGCGTTAGGAAATTGTTTGGTTTTCTTTTCCATGGGCGCAAATCACAAATGTGTCATCGATGTATCTTAGCCATAGTTTTGGGTTTGTGGGTGGCATTAGCCAGGGCTCTGGATTGAATTATTCCATGAACAGGTTTGCAATGACGGGTGACAGTGGTGATCCATAGGGGCTCTTCATTTGCTTGTATCTTTGTCCTTTGTATATGAAAATATGTGTTGGTTAGGCACGTGTTTCGTTAGTTCCATGAGGTCTTTTAGCTGGTTGGTATTTATTTTTTGATGATTTCAAGAGTTTCTTTTATCGGGACTTGAGTGAATAGTGAAACCATGTCGAAACTTACAAGCAGATCTTCTTGTTTACGTGTAGATCTTTGATATTCTAAGAAGTGGTATGAGTTTTGTACATATGAAGCTGGCGGTTTCAACATGGGGCTGTAGTTGTTTGATAGTATTAGCTAGGTTTTGTAATGGTGCTCCTATGGAGCTGACTATGGGTCTGAGAGGTATGCCTCTTTGTGTATTTTTGGGAGGCCGTATAATTTGGGGCATCTAGAAAGATTTTTCTCTTGGGATGATCGTCTGTTGGATTCTTTTGGGCTTATGTGGCTGGTTATAATTTTCTTCTTGGTTATTTTTCTAGATATGTGGGTTGGGTCTGTGTTTTATAGGTTTGGTATGTGGATGTCTTGGAGTAGGTCTGTCAATTTTGTTTATGAGTCTTTTTCTGTCCATTACTATACTGTGCATTTCTTTGTCTGCTGGAGTATTATTATGCTGTTATCATTTTTCAGGGTTTGTACGCTCTGACAATTCATTTTTTTGCAAATTATTTTTGGGTGGTTTTCGTTGTGCATAAGATGTGAGTACGTGGTGTCTTATTCTGTCAGCTTCATCTGTATTTAATTTGGGTTAGGGCTGGAATTCTACTGTTGTGGTGGGTAACACCTGAAAAATTAGTATACAACGTTTCCACAGAGAACTCACACAAAACAGAAACAGATGTCCTATACAAAGGATTCAATTATGCCATTAGCACCCTAAAAAAAATCCTAACAGAATCATCATATCTGCAGTAGTAATGGAGCAGAAAAGACTATGAAACAAAATTGACAGACCTACTCCAAGACTCCACATACAAACCTTTTAACACAGACCCAACCACATATCTAGAAAAATTAACCAAGAAGAAAATTATAACCAGCCACAATAAGCAAAGCAAATCCAACAGACGACTATCCAAGAGAAAAATCTTCTAGATGCCCCAAATTATACGGCCTCCAAATATACACAAGAAGGCATACCTCTCAGACCCATAGTCAGCTCCATAGGAGCACTATTACAAAACTAGCTAATACTTAGCAAAAAACTACACGGCCCCATGTTGAAACCGCAGCTTCATATGTACAAAAACTCATACCACTTCTTAGAATAATCAAAGATCTACACGTAGAAAAGATTAGATCTGCATTGTAAGTTTCGACGTGGTTTCACTATTCACTTCAAGCCTCCGATAAAAGAAACTCTTGAATCATCAAAAATAAATACAACCCAGCGTAAAGACCTCATGGAACTATACAGAACACTGCTGCTAACCAACACATATTTCATAATACAAAGGACAAGATACAGCACAATTGAAGGAGCCCCTATGGATCACCACTGTCACCCGTCATTGCAAACCTGTTCATGGAATAATTCGAATCCAAGTAGCCCTGGCTAATGCCACCCACAAACAAACTATGGTAAGATACATCGATGACACATTTGTGATTTGGCCCATGGAAAAGAAAACCTAAACAATTTTCCTAACGCACCTAAACAACACCACACACCCAAAATCAAGTTCACCATGGAAATGGAAATAAACAAACATACCATTCCTAGATGTACTAATCTACAAACGAACAGATGGCACCTGGGGGACACACCATATACCCAAAAGAAAACACACACCAACCGCTACCCTCAACGCCCATACCACCACCACCCAAGCACAGATAAATTCCGTGGCGAACACAATTACCAGAACGCCAACGCCTGGCAGATAAGAACATATAAAGACTGAACTATGCACCCTGACTGAAGTAATTGACAGCCAATGGCTTCCACAAAAACAAAATCACACGCTTGATCCACAAAACACACACCACCAAGACATAACAGAGACCTAGAAGACCAACAGACCTATGGAACAGCTGTCTTGCCCTTCATAAGAGGTACTACAGATAATCAGTGAGATATCTACCAGCATCACATCAAGACTGCCTTCAAAACAGCAAAAAAATAGGCAGCCATCCTGAGGAACCCCAAGACAAAATTGAACCTGGAAAACCAAGGCATAAGACGAAATTCCCTGTACATCATGCCCGGCCACATACATTGGACAGACAATAGAAGAGTAAGTAACCCGCCTAGATGAACCACAAAATGCAGTAAAAAAGCTGGAACACACCTCCTCCTAAGTCCAACACAATGAAACCACAGGTCAACAACATCAAACTTTCAATGGCACTAAAACCCTTAGCCACTATAGAAAACCCCAACCACAGAATCATCAGAGAAGCCATAGAGATTGAAAAAGACCTGACAGCATGAATAGAAAGATGAATTCCAAGCAGACTGTCAATCATATTGGAAGCCTGCACTCCTCAAATAGAAAGATCTCCACACCACAGGCCAGGCAAACACCTGGGCACAAAACAGACTCCCTCTGTAGCTCCAACTCAACACCCCCCCCAGGCACCCAGGTGAAACCCAGCTTGCTGATGAAGAGCAGCCGTCTTTTCACACGGAGCCAAGCTGCATTGAAAGCCTCCAACACAAGAACAGAGTGTTTCCAGCCAATCAAAGCCACAAAACAGACAGAAGAAACAGAAACACCAAATCAATCAAACTCCAAGTCCAATGAACACAGACCCAGGTTAATAGCCAATCAGAATAGACTAGCCTCAAAATTTGAAACAGAGGAACTGTGAGACACACTTCCATACAGAAGCCTGATGATGGCAGATGAGATCTGGCTGAAACGTTGCACAACTTTAACAGAACACACAATGACGTGGGAATAATACCCGAAGGAAGCTAAACAGCACAAATGTAAGTACCCGCGAGAGCTTAAAAAAACAAATATATATATATATATGTATCATATACCTATTATATCCCCTATTTTACTTTGGGAGCTATTTCTATTAGACCACAAACACTCTTGGATTTCTGCAATATTAATTTAAACAGAAAAAAATTAGAAAATACCAGGTTTGCCTAACCATGCCATACTCTAACTCTCCATTATTATTGAGATTAAACCATGACTTCTGGGAAACAAACTAGTTTGAAACTGGATTTATCTACACCTTTCATCCAATGAATTCCTTGTATTACTCTCTAAGAAACCTTGTGATAAAGTTGATAGAAAGTGTTAAAGCAAACTGAATCATAAGTTTGGTTGGTGTCAGGTTTCCAAGTGATGAAATCCATTCAAAAAGAAAGAGAACAAAGTCCACCTTCCAAGACAATTTCTTTTATTTAGGAAAGCATCAAATTGGCAAACTCCATGGTAATTCTGGATCTGACACAATCTGGAATTACCCCAGAATATTACAAGTTAGAAACAACCCCCAAAAGTCACATTCTCCAATAGAAATAATTCAATGTTGCTTGACGTCATAAATCTCCACCTCAAGGGGCCCAAGCAAGGACAGCTCATTTTCCATGGGAAGGAAGATCTCCAAGTGAAAACACTCTCTTTACCTCCACTCGTCCTCCCTGAGGAATGTGGCGAGCCTGAAACCCTTCCCCCATGATACAGAGAAAGTAAGGAAAAGAATATATATTAAGCCTAACTAAATGGCTACACATATGTCAATTTCAGGCTTGACAGTTGGTTACTGGAAGAAACCCTGAATGCTGTGTGGGAAAGAATATATATACTCTGATAATATACAGTGTTATCTGGAACAGAGAAGAAAATATAACTTTCTAGAGCAGCATCCATCCAGAGATAGGCATTCTCTCTCCCTTAGTTGCAAGAAGTTTTTAAAATCAGACTTTGGTTTCAGGGTTGTATTTGTTTTGTGTTTCTTTTAAGATCATTTTACCATGGGTTATCTGTATATCTTTATATTTTATCTGTTTTGTAGCAGGTGCTTTATTTTTGTTGTTGTTTTCATGCTATCCAGAGCCCATTACAGTTTATGGATTTAACAAATTTGAATGAATGAATGAAACTCTTTCTTATCTCAAAAGTCCCCATGCATTTATCCCTTCATCAGAGGACTGAAATTACAAAAAAACTGAAATGAAATGCTTGTATTATGCAAAACAAGTTTCAAATATACATATACATACTGTTTCTAGAAAAAAACTTGTTATGTCAGACAAATTCATGGAAAAATTAATTCTTATAAGTTGTGAATATTAGATGTTACTTCCTTCTACATTAGAAACAATGCATCAGATAACCACTGGTATTATTGCTGTAGAATATGTGTGGGACAGGGCTAACAAAACTCTATTGGTCCACTTTGGGAACAGAATACAAGATAGCAGAGTTATTTGTTCATGACCAGTAATGAATTATTGCAGAAATGTCTTTAAAATATTCACTGAAGACAGGTTTTCTCTGAACTGTTCACTGCACATAATCTTGGCAAGTGGCACAGTTTTCACATCTTGCATCTGGAACTGACTGCAGCAAGAAACAAACAACTAAGAAATTATTTAAATTGGCACTGAATAGGTTTGCAGATAGTAAAGCAAAACCCACAAAGAAACAGCATTACCTTCATCTATTGTTTATGTTTACCCTGCACTATCAGATGTGGCTTATACAAAGCAGGCAGTATGAGTGCTGAAGGAAAACCAGAGGAAATGCAGTAGTTCATTGCCACAACCATAACTATGGTTGTATTAACCATAACAAAGTGGCATAACTGCGCCACTTTGAAAATAATAATGAAGGCACTTAATACAGATTCAGTGCAAAGATGAAGGCAAGAAATATTTCCATCAACCCACTAAATAACCTTTGTAATGAACGAAAAGAACATAAAGTATCCAAATATCCAAAAAGTGGGATTTAAAAAGAAATGTCTGAAAATCATTGTGGAAATCAGAAATAATATTTAGTATATATTCTGCCATGTATATTTCAAAGTCAGTATCTAATTCTAGAAAGCATGTAATGTTACATTCAGTTTGTACTCAAAATTCAAATTTAAAGTTCAACCAACTGTTCAAAGCAAAGCATTTGTAACTGCTATCCCAATTAGACCTGCAATTACCACTTTCATATCCAAATGTGTGAGATTTTACACTCAAGTTCTTTTTCTGAACACCCTACACAAACATTGTGAGCAAATTAAACAGAATTTATCTGCAACTGAATGGTTTTCATTCTAGACCTAGGGGTCTCCTCCTTCCTTTTCTCCCCTTTCTAATTATAGTATTAATCTAATACTTCTAATCTGAAGTTATATTGACAACAGCTCTTTTAAACTTTTAAATCATTACTTCTTCATTTTGGTATTACAACTGCATGGAGGGAACTCTATTAAATTATTGTGATCAGCTGTTTGTTTTTGTGTTTCTTTTATCTTTGAGAAAAGGAAAAATTTGATAATGATTAGCAAAACTGGAAAGAGTTTTATGATAAATCTTGCCCTTCAGAATGAAAAATTAATAACTGAGAAGTTGCTCTGTACTGTATATTTCATGAGCTGAACATAATAAAGGCATAACTAAGATTTGGAAGGAAAGTCTTCAGAATGTACAGATGAATGATTTTTGGTTTTAAGAGAGTTCCAAGAAACAAACCCTTAGAAATAGGAGAAAGAAGCAATTTATGGACGTATATTGTGAAGAATATGTTTTTCTTGGCCTTTCAGTGGAATGGCTATAAATGCACACATGTGTAAAACAAGCTAGAAAAGCCCTTAAAACATTCATATTGAATCTTCCAGAAGGCACAATTGCTTTAAGAAGAAGCACTTGTTCACACCAATGCGCTTTTTTCTTTAGAAGCGTAATATACAATATAAAAATAGCAATAGCATTCAGACTTATATACTGCTTAATGGTACTTTACAGCCCTCTCTAAGTGGTTTGCAGAGTCAGCATATTGCCCCCTACAATTTGAGTCCTCATTTTAGCCACCCAGTAGGATGGAGATTTGAACGGCCAAATTGCAGTCAGCTGGCAGTCAGCAGAAGTAGCCTTCAGTACTGCACTCACTGCAGTACTGCACCACTGTGGTTCATTTTAAACATTTTAAAAAAGCAAAAACAAAAAACACAAAACCCAGAAAAAAGTTAAAGACTAAAAAATGTACACACACACACACAAAAAAAAGAAATGCTAACCAATGTCATCAATGCTTTGGAAAAGTAACTGGTATTATTCCAAGTAGCCATGGTTTAATATACAGAAATGAAACTGAGTTCCTGTCTTCTATATTTTATTATGTTCCTATTCCTTAGCATATAAGAATAATAACCAGTGAGCCATGAAAATTACGTGAGAACTTGTCCAAGAAAGGAATCATCTTTTAGTGCTTATCATTATTTTGTCTTATCCAGATTAGGCAAACTGATGTTTTTTCCAGAGATCTCCTACAACTGTGGTCACAGAATGGATTCACTTACATCCCCTCCTTAATTTCCTGCAAATTCATCTTTCTAGCTAAATAATGGTTCTCAGAAGTCTTCAAGCTTTGCTATTGCATAATTCAACAATTTAAGACAATGGATTTAGGACATTCCTTGGGTTAAGTACATGATGTATTTCTAAGCTACTGCACTGGCAGACATTATAAAGATGCTTTTGCATAATAACACCAGGACTCCTTCAACAAATGATCAGCATTTGAAAACTTCAGTACCAGCAAAAATAAAATATAACACATAAGGTGAATGGAATAAAACTCTCGCAATTTTACTTTCTTCTGGTGTTTTAAAAATATAAGGAAACGGCTTAGATTACATCAAAATCGATGAATCAGAGAAAATGTTGCACTGCAGGAAATGAAAACAGTGTAAAAATAATCCTATAATGACTAAATGGCATGATATCAATCATGGTGATTTTCTGTGACAGAAAAAATGTATCATTTAGAAATTTTATTAATCCTTCAAAAATAAGACTTTTCTAGGTGTTTATTATGTGGTAACCGTTGCCTTTTGATAGCTGTAGCATTCAGGTTCCTTATCGAATATTGTAAATTTAATATTAATGCTTAGGAAAGTATAAATTACAAAAACTATACATCACTCAGAAACTACATTCAGCACACATTTATATATATATTTTAGAAAAGATATTATTTCCAGATTTCCTGTTATATAGTTTCCATATTTTGATATTGGCATTATCAGACAGTAATTTGATATTGTTTACATATTTTGCTTTTGGTCTATAAAAATGATATGCCGATCCATGATCTAAAATGCAAATATTAATCTTACATAATAATTAATTTCTTTTGTTTCCCTGAAAAACCAAAACATTTTTTCCTGGCCCATTCTTCAACATCTGCTCAACAATATTATAAGCTGTATTTCTCTCTCTCTCCCTCTCCCTCTCTGTCTCTCTGTCTCTCTCTCACTCTCTCTCTCTCTCTCTCTCTGTGTATGTATGTATATACCACCTTTATTATTTTTATAAATCACTGAAGGTGGCAAACAGACATAATACTCCTCCCTTGTCCTATTTTTGCTGCAACAGCAATGCTGTGAGATAGATTGGGCTAAGAGAGAGTGGCTGGCTGAAAGTGACTACCTTAATCACTAGATCAAGTTGGGTTAGGCAAGTGGTTCAGAAACAGTCATGTTATAAACCTCACGAGAGTATGCAAAGCACTGTAACTTGCATGATCAAACTGCTATAAATTGGATGTATATGTTCCTTTCTGGTTTTTGGAATATAGAAGATCTGAACATAATCATTCCTTACAAGATTGCCTGAGGTCACAAAATACTATATAAAGATTAAAAGTGCTGTAAGGCTAGATTCTGTTTCCCATTTTTAAATGTAATTTTAAATAAGGGGGCCTTGTTATAGTAAATAGCCTGAGTGTGATAACTATGCTGCCATTTATACAGATCCCATGATACCAAAGCTCATCTTGAATAAAAAAGCAATTATTAGACCCAGTTATGCCTCTCAAATGTCTTTTTTTTCTTTTGTTTTCTTTTTCTTTTTGCTGCACACATCTTATCCACATTCATAACTGTTGAACTAATGTAGTGTTTTAATTGTATTTGTATGTGGAGAAAAACGCAACACGAATTATTTTTATAATTTGATTAAGTTGTACAGAAAGAGGCTCACTTTATTTTATAATTGCCTGACTGTAAGAATTCTAAATTTGTTCATAAAAATCAATGGGTTGTTTTTTTTAAAAAAAAAATACTGAATGACAAGATGATGCCAAAATAAATTTAAAATTGCAGAGAGTACAAATTTGCATTCAACTATGTCTTGTTTAGCGGCAAAATCTTGACATTCGTGATTGCTGCCAGCTTATGAACTTCATACCCTGTTTATAGACTTTGTGAAGGTATCTGGTCATGAAGAATAAGAGGCTAAATGAAATAAGAGGCTAAATGAAATAAAACGAATTGGTGTCATGTGACATATTGGGACTTTTTTCCCCTTTGCATCCAGTCAGGAGTTTGACAGCCCTGCCCTAGACCAATGGCCTGATACAAGCAAGTGCCTTTCGTAAGAGAGCTGTCCATCTAGAAGACTCAGAGAGGCTGTTTCAAAAGTTTTATTGGGATATTTTACGGACACTCTTATCAGCAGTCTCAACAGTCTCAGCTGAAATTCCTTCTTCTTGTTTCACACAAATCCCCAAGCTCTTCTCAGATACCCCCCAGATATTTCTGAGGTTTAGATTTCTTAAAAATGTCTCTATAAGTCTAAGCTATTCATCTGTACAATCTTCCATTTCTTAATCTTTTCAAGATTTATATCTGTGTTCCATTTGAAAGTTTAACAAAACTATTGCCATCAGGCTCAAAAATAGCAGAGAAAAAGGAAGTGGCTATGGAAGAAAATCAACAAACATTTTGTAGAAAAAATTGGCATTGTGAAAAAGAAGTTTAAATCAAGATTGCTAAGGATATGTATTGGGAGCAATACCTATGAAATCTTTTTAACAGAGTTATGCCTGCCTTTATGGAAACTACACAGCCAAGGATCTCCTTATTAAAGGCTCTTAAGTAGGGCTTATTTGGGGGATAGGGCTTATATTAGGCACCCATGTAAAACATGCTAGGACTTATTTGCAGGATAGGTCTTTCAGGAAAATGGTATTATACTTGCAAGATTCTATCATAGGCAATATCAACAGAGGTAGTTTTAGACCTTCCACGGAGTTGATTTCTTGATTTGATTTACATTGTGGGGCTGACAACAGTTTTGCAAGTCTATTCTTTTCTCCTATCCTCTTATAGACATGTGGATTATGGAAGTCTTTTGACCGAGTCTTTTGAGCATACCTTCTTCTTGTTTTGAATTTAAGCCTTTTCCTCCTTCTTGGATCTTTCTGTCAATGTCATCTTCCTTACTCTCAATACCTTATTTATTTATTTGTATTTGATTTCTTTTTGTTGCCCACATCACTTCAAGCCTTCCAAAAATCGAGAACATTTCCATCCTGTAAAGAAGTATGGAGCTTCAGCTGAGGTAAAAAGATTTATGTTTGTGACCCAGACCATAAAAGTTAATTTAAAGAAATTATGAGTTTTCAAGCTTTGAACAACTTTCACAATCAATAACAGATAAGACCAGACAATATAATTCCCTATATTCTTCATTTAGAAATATAATCTTAATGCTAATAAAGCCTGTCAGTCTGTCTGTCTGTCTATCATCTCAAGCTCTTTAAGTCAGACAAATGTAAGAAACAACAACAATTTTGATGTTTATGGAAAAATCTTTATTGTTAGGAAACTATTGCAACAGAATATTACCTCCAGATAAAAAGGATTAGGCTTTAGAAATTTATGACAAACAATTTTGAGAAAATTGTTGTAGGATTTATGTCTTTTTCTGGTTTTTCATTGTTGCATTTTTTTTCTTTTACTTTTTAGGATTTTTCCACATGGCACTCAAGTGCAGAGTATAATGCGTTCTCTGAACCTCTAAACTCTAAATGGACTCTCTGCATGTGGAAAATATTCTTTGAAACCCAAATTTTCAGGTTTACATCCATGTAGTGCATTACTGATAGAGTATCAATAGAAAAGAGGAAGTTTGGAAGGTCTTGTCTTGTAATGGCAGGTGAGAATGACTTTAGGAGACAGGATGAAAAACTACAGACTAGACCAGGGATCTTCAAACTTGACAGCTTTAAGACTTGTAGACTTCAACTCCCAGAATTCCTCCTCCAGTTCTGTTAGCTCAGGAGTTCCACAAGTTGAAGTCCACAAGTCTTAAACTTGCCAAATTTGAAGACCCTTGGACTAGACAATAGTTGAAGGAAGCCAGCATAGAAAACGTCTTAGAAGTACCCTCCCTAGCTTCATGGACTGTAAAAGTGAAAAAGAAGGGAGATATGTACCTTCAGTCTTACAAGATTCTGCAAATATAATTAGAGATAGTATTTCTGATTTTGTGTCTTGATTAGACTACCTCACAACAATGACACATCTAGAGACCTGGTGTAAAGTACTCAAAGGCCTTAAACCAGGGACTAGTGTTTGTATTACATTAGTCTTCGATGTGATTTAATTTCAAAAAGTGACTCAGTAAGAATCATAGAAATAAGCTGCCTCAGAAGAATCAGAACTGGAGAGAAGATCTTATCACCTCTAACTTCATACTGTTTGCCTAAAATCAGTAGAAAGGCATCCACAGTAAGGACTGGCAATCAGGTTTTATTGATCTTTAAAATTACACATAATATACAAATTATCCTTCAAGGAAATAAGCAGAAATTGCTTGTGTTCTAACGTATATCAATATAAACAGATCAAGCAATTAAGTTAGCTTATCACTTTGTATAAATTGCTGTTTCCTTGCTTGCATCTTGAAATGTTGCTCAATTTTATCTAATTAAGTTAAAGTCTGGGAAAAATAAATGATTGGGAAGTTGCAGAAGGGTTTTGTAAAATTTTCTAAAATTTTCTTAAGTTATCTTTGAGTCTTTAAGTTCTTTACTGTTCCCATCTCTTGAGTTGAACTGGTCAGAACTCAACTATGCAAAGGTTGAGATGTTTGATGACAACTCTTCAGAAATGATTTCAGTATTTCTTTGTAACACAAATATTCATTCATTTTTCTCAGCTGTCATGGTTCTTGATTTTGTGCATATATCCTTGCAGTGTAAACTGTACTCCAAATAACGCAAAATGAGACCCCATAATTCCTTATGAAAATAATACAATCTTTTTGGCATGACTGTTGCAGATTTCTCAGTATCTTTCAAATATATGCAACACATTTTCATTAACTTTCAGGAATGTTATAAAGGGCTTCTAATTTGCTATTAGCATAAGAAACATAAATAATGCAAAATGGAGAAATTAATTAGTTTAATTTCCAATTGAGTTAACATCATGTCTGATTTAGTTTAATGTCATTTATACTTTTAATTCCTGAGGTTCGGTCTTCATATAAAATGATGTATCAGGAAGAAAAGGTGTTTTAAGTTCATGCATATACTAATGGAATCTGGCCTGCCTATGACAGCTTTTGTACAGAATCTTCATTTAATTAAAAGATTTATTTTACTTCTTAAATGTATACTTACTTAAGTTTGCCCTTGGACCTGAGATAAGCTCTAAAAGATTATTAAAACTCTAAAAGATAATATAGTTATGGTTCAAAGAAGCCCATCCATGGTATTATATTTATGTCTGGCAGGAGCTGCTTTTTGTATATTGAATACTATTATTGAGGATGTTTAAGGAAAGTCCCATAAGAAGTCTAAAATTCTACCAGCAGTGGAATTTTAGAAGAAACAGGTAATATATTTTAAAGAAAGCATAAGAGAAAACTATAACCTGAAAACTTCTAATAAATTCTATTAAAATAGTTGTGGGGGATTTAAAAGCCAGAAGATAAGACAGCAAATATGATTCTTGGGGGAGATGAGATCATTCAGTAAGGAAATACAATGGGAAAAGGTGTATACTTGGGCCATCCAAATTAATGTTTTTGTAAATTATTTTAGGCTTAGGAAAATTAAATTGGAAGTTGCAGGTTTCAGGGGCTGTTATGGTCCAGGGATTGATGTTTGCTCATATCTCATGAAGATATTTCATGTCCACGTCAGCTGCTAGCCTGCATAACCTCTCCTGAAGCTGCTGATTTGTTGCTATGCCGTTACTGTCATTAATAAACTCTACTCAAATTGTCAAGAAATATGAGTCACTCCACAAATACGTTATCAGTTTGTTTATTTATTTGTCTTGTGCAATTAAATCATTTCAGGGCTGTTTAAAAGAATCTGGTTGCAAAGTCATGATGCAAATGAAGATTAAAATGTTTAATCTATCATATATCCTATTGATATGCTTCAAATATGTGTTCTATCTTAAAAACCATGAAAGCTTAGTTATATGATGCCGACCAATATTCAACCTAGCTGAGTGCCTCATTGAAATTAACCTTTTTCTTTTATAAATGGTCTTCAAATTTTGCCTTTACAATCCATAAACAACAGTTTCCTATGCAGTTGCATATTCATGTTGTAGATGGTAAACTTAATCATTAGGGAAAGAAACCAATTCCTTATTTAAATGGATTTTAACTGTAAAGGTGTTTGATGTACTCATAAAAACCAATTTATATAAACCAAATTTGAGATTCTGACACTGATCATAGTCTTCATATCCTACATAGAGCCCTAATAATTGTTTTCAAGTAGAAACATTAACAAGTATCTTCATGCCTGACTATACCAGCCAAATATCACAACAGTTTAAGGGGTAATGTTTCAAAGGACAGTTTAGGAAATAATAGCCAAAATATGACTATGAAATCCCTGTTGCATAACTCTGCAGATATCAAGGTAGAATGTTATCTTTTTATACCATAACCAATTATGTGAATGTCATCAGATGGGTCATATTTTGAAACCATTGTTTTATTTCCTATATTTAAAGAGTTGTTCATAAGATAACTGCTCAGAATCACAAATAAATAAAATATAAATAAATGATTCTGTGCTGAAATGGAGGCCTTCCTTTAAGTTCCAACCATGAAAGAAAACTACCACTCACTTCTTCTGTTGCTATCTCACTTACATGTAATCAAATCAGTATCAACCCTGATGATGTTTTGAAAGGCTGTTAAGACTAGCTTTACCAGAAAATCTTAGGAGGAGGCAGATGGAGTGGGAGTTAAGAGTTCGGTGCAGTGGTGGGATTCAAAAAAATTTACTACCCGTTCTGTGGGCATGGCTTGGTGGGTGTGGGTTGGTGGGTGTGAAAAGGATGTTATAAAATCTCTATTCCCACCCCACTCCAGGGGAAGGGTGGTGTAAAATCTCCATTCCTCCCCACTCCTGGAGGAAGGTTACCACTAGTTTTCTGAACTACTCAAAATTTCTGCTACTGGTTCTCCAGAACTGGTCAGAACCTGCTGAATACTATCTCTGGTTAGGTGCCTCCTAGGAATAAATGGTGATATATTTTTTTTAGCTGAGTCAGTTAGGACTGATTTAGATATATATTTGCATATGTCTTTATATTTGGAGATAAGTTGTGGAGTTAGTTACAACATTATAATGTTATAATATTGTGTTAATTATGATTGGACTGAAGGAAAAGTGGCATATAAGTCTGAGAAACAAACAAACAACAAATTAATTCATAGCATTTCTTAGTATAAAGCTTGATGTGATGGTCTCCAAGGATGATAAATAAAAACATCATAGTCAAAGCACTTATGACAATGGACCTTTCTGTTAAAAAGCAATTTCTGACTGCAGCCATCCAACCATGGTCTTACTAAAGAAGTAATGAACAAGGCAGTGGGGATGGGGCAAAGGTGGAAGTTATGACCCATAACATTTCATTAAAACAGATGTAGAACATTCGTTAAAATAGAACAGGGAACTCTTCTGTTTTTGTTCTCCATCTCTTTCTTATTGAGCAAGTTTGACATAAACCAGTAAAAAGCATCCCTTGTGTAAACAGTTTTGTTCATGGGGATACAGAAATTCTAGCAATCCTTACATAAGGAATGTAGTTCCAATATAATTAAAGAATAATTCATTATTATGATATGTCTTCCACATTTTTTCTTTTTCCTTTTTCAAAAGATAAATGAGTAGAAACAGAAGGTACACAACCTTTGAGAGGGAACTGAAAGTGAATGTGATTAGTGGTTGAAGCATTGGCCTAAGATCAGATTCAATTATACCTTCAATCATAGAAGCTTACTGGGTAACTGCGGGCTATTTTTCAGTCTATCTTCATTCAAAGAATCGTTTTAAGGAAAAATTGAAGAAAGAGGAGCTAAATACATTTGCCTGGAGCCCTGGAGAAAAGTCAAGACATCCAAATACTTACAACAGCACTAAATGGTAGGCTGTACCAAAAAGGGAGGGGGACGAGGGCAAATTTCCAAATTTATTAATTTCAATTTAAATACATTTAAAATGGTATTACGTTTAATTGAATGCTATGACCACAACTGTTACCAACACATTTACGGATTTTCTCCTTTCATTATGTTTTCATAATTTTCAATAAATTGTAGAAATAATTTTATGAATATTTTATAAATAAATAAATGAGTTACTATCACTTTCAGGAGTTTTCTTGGGATTATACACCAAAAAACCTCCCTATTTTAAGGGTTTTTTACTATTTTAATTTCTTCCATACCCATATTTACTGAAAAGACGTAAGGATGGTCAAAAAATAAGGTAAAAGAAAAGATTCAACTTTATTTATACATGGCTCTTATTTATACATTGGCCTATTTTGACCAAATAGCATGGTGTGGAGAATAAGGAAGGTGACATTGATGGAAATATGTATGAATCATTCCCTAGGCAAAGTGGATTGGGAGAAAAAGTTCAGAGAAATGAAACCATCTTTAGAAGCCAGTCAGAAATACACCACCCCAATTCATTGGAGAGGGACAAATATACCCCACATTGAGATTATTTTATTATAGATCACCTCAATGGTTTCATCCTTTCTGTGGAGTTTATTTTCTGGTTTACCTAGTGGAGCTGAACATACACCTCTCATGATTAAATCAGTATCTGGGATGAAAGCAAGATGATAAGCAATTTGTGTGTTCTGGAGCCATGATATAATGCTGTTGCCCTTTAAAATGGGCTACATGGTCTCAATTCAGTTTTTGAAGGATTGGGTGTTTGAATTCTTTTCTTCTCGGCATCCAATCTTCAGCCAGAAAGTCATCAACTGGAACTAATTGCATCCTTCTAAGATAGATGAATGACTCTTGGAAAGGTGGAGAAATTGTATTTAGCTGTGCTTTCTTAGTAACCAGGGTACAACTGGGTAGAACTCCACTTGAGTTCTAATTCAGGTTTTAAGGTAGTTTGGTAAGCAACAGTTGGATCAATGGCAAACTATATTCTCATTATAAGTTAGGGCTCTGTCTGTATGTAACACTGTATGCTGTGTTTAATTTTTCCCATATCCACATGATTAAAAATAGAAATGAAATGATGTACCTTCCATGGGTACAAAATCTCTCCACCACAACTTGACCAGGAAATTTACATGTAATTGCCACTATGTAACATGTTTATGTGTGTGTCTGTATATATACACACACACAGTATGTATGTATGTATGTATGTGTCTGTGTAGGTCTGTGTGTATATATACATACACACACATATTTATATATACACATACACACACACACACCTGCTCTACTTCATTACTTACATATACATTAAATGCATAGGAAGGAGCTCTAATGTATAAAGAAAACAAATGTTTTCCAGTATTTGTATGAATGGTAACTTAGTACAAATCCATCCTGCAGGATGAGAATAAATCTGACAAGTTGGGATGAGAATAAAACTGACAAGCTGCATACCAGAGGTAATACTTTACTAAGACTGAATAAGTTAGCCTGGAGAAGATAAGATTTAAAAAGAACCTTCTCCAAGAGATGTATTTGAGACTAAGAAAGATTAAATTGTCCCCAAACAATTTATCTTTAAATAGGAGAGATTTACAAATAATATGATAATTGTGCCAGGTGATTCCCCCACCCCCTTTCTCATCATATTTGCTAAGCATTGTGTAAAGGTCATCTTTCTTTTGGAATAAATGTAATAGTTGTCCTTGAACATCAAAAGTTGTCATGTAGAAAACTGGGCAGATTTGTTCTTTACTCTTCCAGAAGGGAGGGTTAAAATCTGCAGTTGCAGATTTTAAGAGAATGTTAGGGAACGGGGTATGTAACTGTGCAAAAGGTGTTCAGTTGTCATAACAGCTGTCAGATGCTTTCTCCAGGGGTATTGATGCACAACCTTGGCCATCTGCCAAGAGACTCCATGCTATTTCTTCCTCTGGAAAGAAGGACTGTAGCCAGGGTAGTGATATAATACAAGAAATTAGACCTAGTGGTCTCCAGCACGAGTTCCCTAAAGTTGATGCACTGAGCAGAAAATACAGCTGGAGATTATTATACAAAGGCTAAAAGCCAGATTCCTAATATTTTTACCATGCATGAACTCTCAGAAGCTTCATTTATCGTTTATGATCTGTAAAATGGAAGCTATAATATTCTATGTCATTAGGTTACTTGGGAATAGAACAAAAGTTGTAATGCATTTAAAATTCATACTTTAAAAGTTTTAAAAATTATTTTTTGAAAAAAAAAAAACCTCCAGTAATAATCCAATGTTGTTTTTCCATAAAAAGTTGTCAGTATAGAAAGTAAAAAAGAAAGTAAGAAAATCCCCAACAACAATCAAAAGCCACTTAGAGGGGGCTATAAAGCACTAAGTGCTCTTGCTATCATCTTCCAACATACAAAATTTCCAGGTGCTTTTGTTATATCTATCAGGTTATGTCTCTTCTTTGTCATTAATATGACTTATTAAAAGATGTCAGAACATATAAACAAACTAGAAATGTTTTTTTTAATTTAATTAATCCAATTGTATTATTGCAAAACTCTGACTGCATTCTATTCAACTAATTAAATTAATTATATAAAATCCTTAACTTATCTGATAGATTTATTAAGTTTGGCCTCCTAATTAATAATTCCAGAGGATGAGACAGTGTGGTTTTTTTGGCTTTTTGCTCAATGTATCCTAAGGCATTTATTGATATACTGTAATCTTTGAAGAGTCGCTTTACCATCAAAAAGTTCTGATTGAACCTCTGCATGTTTTGAGTAAAACCCAAAGCAAGGTTTGGGCAGTTTAATGAGCCTTAGACTTGTACCCTGGGTAATCAATGTGCATAGGCAAATCAAAATGATCAGAAACTCGAAGAAACTCCTGTAAATTTGATTGGCTGGGCTTGTATATGCATAACAAGCAGTTATGCCAAAGTTGGACTGGTTGTGAAGTTAAAGAAAAGTCAAGATAGTGAGTGAATCAGTTGAAACCCCAACCCCTTTTTAATTTGAGAACAATGCATGTGGCACATTTTAAAAGGGGGAGGGGGATAAGACTTTTTATCACACAATCTTGTCTGCCATCTTATCTTTTTTTTCCTCTCTCACTCCCAACACAATTGGCACATGTAGATATAACTACAGATGATAGAATCAAGATTTTCAGCTTCTTTACATGCACACACACATATACATACACACATTTTGAGAATATTTTGTTCTTAAACTATCATGTATTGCTAAGATAAATTAAACTTTGAAATCCAACAAACTACTCAGTGTAGGAATTCAAATTAAAGCATTTCTATTCGACAGACATTCACTTTCCAATCAAACACATTCAGTGAAGAGGAGCATACCTTTCCCTGTGTAAATGGTTCTATTCTTGAACTTCTCTTATTACTAGGAACATTGACCACCAGAAAGCAGTACGTGACTAATTCCATCTTATTGGGGATCATCAGACTCATATAGTGAGATCTTATATTTGGTTCAGATCTTTTCAATTGAAAATTCAGTTTGTGGACCATTGAACTTTAGATGAATATTAACAGTGCATTAGTTTTAGAAGTTATCTGGTAGCATGATAGAATGTAACTTTAGTACGTCTGTGAGAGCAAAAGAAAAGGTGAACTATTTATACCATTCTGATAGATTATCACTGGTGTTTTTCACCATTTAATCAAAATTTGTGTTCCTGCTATTTAAATCCATGTTTCCATATCCATTACTCTGGAACAATAGAAAATACAGGGAGAGGGGTATTCAATTTTTCAACTTTTCAACAGTTAAACTTACCTAATCCATTTTTCTTCTAGTTTTTATTTCCTGTATGCTAGAGTTGCCTTGTCTTAGGTGATATATGCTTTTTGAAGTGCATCTTGTTCCGTCCGGAAAAACGCGAGGTAGACCGGGTTCCAACAAACAAAGTCTTTATTCAAGTAAGCAACAGTAATGG
>BHFT01043728.1:2481-20697 GCA_004320025.1 Laticauda laticaudata | reverse complement strand
ACATCATAGGAAGGAGTCAACCCATCCTGGGCTCTCTCGCAGCATAGATAGAAAGGGCGTTCACGGTAACTTCCACCAATGCCCATTCTGGTTCCCTCTTCCTTCAGTGTATCTGTCTAGTGTTCAAATTTAACACATGTTTGGGAGGGACTACACCAATTTCAGGACTGGAATAAGTGAAATCTAAATTCAAAAGGAAAAAAAAGAGTACTTGAAAATTGATAGAGATGTCCTTTCAACGTAACCACTTTTTTTATATGAAAGCTTTTCATTCTTTATTTCAGTAATTGATGTATGTGGAAAGGGTTAATTCTAGCAAGTATATCCCATAATCTCTGTACATTTGGGTGAAGGTTTTAGATTTTTTAAAAATAGGATTCCTCATCACAAGAATGGGTCATCTCCATATACAATCATTCTTTCTTTTTGTTAAATTGTAAGTAATCTCCTTACATTTTAAGGGGTTAAGAACTAGATTCAACATCTTTATTTGACAGTATTTATCACATCTGTAGTATTTTCATTGCCTGCAATAATACAGAAAGGAATCATCTATACCTTGTTATGGCTTTGGGCCCTTTGTCGGTCTGTTTTGATGTACATTTCTTGTTCTTTTAACATAAGATTATTGATATCAAGTAATTTTTTTCTTAAACATTTAGTATTTGTATAGTATCAGTTCTACTTAAAGTACTGAGAGATTTTTAAAATGTGATTTGAAAGGGGTTCAGTTTTCACTGGTTCAGTTGCACCATGATATGTTTTATATAGTGTTGCATGTGTATCACAATAGTTGTGTTGAATTGGATCTTCTCCAACCATGTTAACTGGTACACATTTCTGAATTTGCAATTAGGAATGCATGGCATTGTGGTGGAGCTGTATCACTTACAAAATCTCTTCCTCTTCCCCCCACCCCCATCCCCAAACAGCTGCAGAAATACAAAGAGTACTGAATCAACTTGGAACCCCACAAGACACACATGAACTGCGGCAACAGCTGTAAGTGCTTCATGAGGTGGCCTTTCATTGGGTTGCTTTGTAGATGCAACTTCTCAGTAAATGCTGGGTCTTATCAAAGTGCTCAGCATCTTGAAAACATTTGACAACAAAATGGAAGAGAGAGAGGGAGTGACCATTTATCTGTTTATTGACATGTTAATACATCAAGTATATTTTTGGCATTGCCAAACATTCAGATAGAAACAAAAAAATCTACTGCTGAGCTAATAAAAGCCATCAAATTGATTCAGATAGTTTGAATTACATGTTTGCTCTCTTCAACATTTATTACTGAATGTTACATTCAAACTGCAACAAACTCAGAATGAAGATTTTGTGAGCTTCTCTATGTATAATACTAAATTTCTTTTGTGGAGTTTATGTCACCAATTTTGGTCAGTAACTATTCTTTTTATGAAGTGAAATCTGCTCTAGCACGATTAAGTTCTTTGTTCTTCATTTGCATTGAACTAAAGCCAGGAATTATTTTGGACACATTCAGTAATAAATATTTATTTCCCAAAGGTTTATCTTAAAGACAATAGTGACATAGTAATGTTTGTAAAATATACCCAGCAAGTCACTTGTAACTTTCTGTTCTAGGCAACAAAAGCAGCAATATACAAACCAACTTGCCAAAGAGACAGACAAATACATAAAACAATTTGGATCTCTGCCTTCAATAAGTGAGCAGGTATAGAAATGTAGTGTTTGTATAAACATTTTGTTTTTTTTTTTATAAAGTTGTTATTCTTTAAGTCTATGGTATGTGCTTGTAAGCACTGATTCCTGATCCAGTAAAACATACTAAAAGAAATTGGTGTATTTGTCATGATGAAGAAGCTTGATATTTCTGAACTGGTTGGATTATAAACTGGCCTGCTGATTATAGTACTTGTAATAACACAGACTGTAAAATTGTGCAATTGTCATATTGATCTTATTGGGCCTAAAATATACCCAGAGCTGCAGTGAGTATCTGGAGTTGGCATACAAAACACATTAAGCTGAATCTGGAGCAAATATTTTGTTGGGGTGTGTCTGTGTGTGTGTGTGTGTGTACAATATGCAATTTTGTGACTATCAATGTTACAAAAGAAAACATTTGTAACAAAGCAGTCTAATAATGACACTATAAAATATTTAGAACTATCTTCATATCATAGCCTGGAAACATAGACTAGGTTGGTATCTTGGTGAATGAAAAAGATGCAGAATAGGTCTGTTTTTAAAAGGTGCCTTCTTTTTTCTTTTTTTTTTGTGAATACTGCTTACGATGTGCATTAAACATGAGAGATATAAGGATAAAGATTAGAGAAACCCAAAATTCTGTGCACTTAGTCCAAATTTCTGAAACAGCATATTTTCCATACCCGCTGACATCCATCTAAATTCCTGAATTTCAACTAGTGTGGTGAATACGCTATATCAGGGTACATCATTTTGAGAAAGGTATTTTTGCCACATTATGGAATTATAGAATTAACTCAGGAAGGAACGTTTTTTCCTGGTAGATAGGAAGCACACAAAATGAAAAACATGTCTTGTTTAATGTTTAGGATAAAACACCCAAATTGAAATGTTCCATCTATTTCTTTCAATCAGTTATGTTCTGATTAAATTTAGGATGTTAAATTAAATTAAATTTAGGATGAAGGCTGTGAAGGAAGGTGAAATGGCAGGCTATGCTGACTGCTATTAGACAATGTTGCTGAAACATTGGTGAATATAATGCATTTTTAAAAATAGTTTGTAAAATATCAAAATAAATCCCCAGAAGAACCAGGGGAATGCAAGTCTGCTGTCATCTATTGAAAAAGCAGTTTGTTCAGATTAGAATCTTTTATTGGTAGAGCTGAAAGTTTTAATTTCAGCAAAGAAGTATTTTAAGTTCTTTAAATAATTCCTGAACTACTGGGGTGTCATATTAATACAGGGGTTTCCAAACTTGGCAACTTTAAGACTTGTGGACTTCAACTCCTAGAATTCCTCAGCTAGCATAGCTATGCTGGCTGAGGAATTCTAGGAGTTGAATTCTAGGAGTTGAAGTCCACAAGTCTTAAAATTGCCAAGTTTGGAGACCTCTGTGTTAGTAGGACAGAAGAGCTAACCTCTCAACCGATTTTCACTTAGCAGTTCTTGTTGCCTGCAGACAAACAAACCAGGCAGATATGCACAAAATATACTTTTTTAAAAAAAGTTCCTGTGAGACGTTTCCTTAAAAGTTTTCATAAAAATGCAGCTTCCTTTTATTTGTTTGTAATAGCCATGTTATACTACTAAGATCAGATATCAAGTTTGGCAAGTCCCCTTCCCGAACTTTACTGTGATATTGTAAGTGAAGTTGTCAGGCGAAGCTCCATTCAAAATCCAGGAAAGAAATACTTAGACTCTTCAGTTTAGAGAAAAGATATCTTTTACTGAAAATGAAGTGGTAGCAACCAAAGAATTCTGAATCTAAGAAATTAGGCGCGCAATTCACATATAGAAAGTGATGGAAATGTTCCCATCCCCAATAGTTCAAATGACACTTCCAATTAGAAGTTGTGGATATGATCATGTGGGCATCTTCAGGTGATGATGAGGCCTCTGTCCNTTATACAACAGATGAATGTAACACCTCCAGCTCACTTCCCCAACTTATTCCTATCTCCCCTCTTCCCTCCTCCCGTTTCGTATGGCAGTCGGAAAGATGCAAAGCAATAGCAGAAGATCTTGAAGGCTGACATTAGTTCTTGTTTGAGCATGTAAATCAGGGGTCCCCAAACTTGGGGATTCCAAACTTGGGGATTCTGGGATACCAGAATTCTGGAGTTGAAGTCCACAAGTCTTAAAGTTGCCAAGTTTGGAGACCTCTGATGTAAATGAATTGCTGGTGTGTGTGTGTGTGTGTGTGTGTGTGTGGTGTGATACTGTTTCTTAACTTTAAGAATAACCCACAAGAAAACACATCTTCTGTGAGCTTTAACTACAGTTCATTATCTAAATACACAGTTAAGTTCCTTATAGCATAGAATCTTTTCAAAACAGCAATAATTTACTTGACAGACACTCTTATATGAATAGTTTTATTTTCTCTTGGTATGTGTTCAGCTGATGGCTTTCTTCTCCATATTCCCTTCCACCTCATCCTGGCCTTTCTAAATTAATAGCAGTAATTGCTAATTACTGCTTTGACTAGGCTGGGGGAAAGAATTTTTAACAAATCTTCACATTAAAAAAAACGTGAGATGGGACTAAAACCCTCGAAATGTGGATGTATCATTCTGAGATCAAAACAGGTGGCTGAAATGTTTTGCACATCCCTCTTGATAACTATTCTCTTGAGAGATGTTTATGTAAAAGACATACAGCATAACATTTGGTTTCATTTTGTTTGTGCTGTAAATAACCTCTTGTGCTTTTGAGAAAGGAGAAGTTAGGTTATTCAAACTTTTTCATTTAAGTCCATCCAGCACACATGTGTTCGAAACAGATGTTCAGCTTATCAGTGAATTGTGTTTAATTAATTAATCAGTTAGTTAAAATAAATTTATATGGCCACCCAACTCACACATAGCTGACTCCAGGCAGCTTACAATATATAAAAATCCAGAATATAAAAACCTATAAAAAGGAACAGCACTTAGACTTATATACCATGTTATGTTGATTTAGAGCCCTCTCTAAATGATTTTACAGAATCACCATATTGCCACCAACATTCTGGACCTTCATTTTACTGATCCCAGAAGGATGGAAGGCTGAATTAACCCTGAGCCAGTCAGGCTCAAACTCCTGGCAGTGAGCAGAGTCATTCTGCAATTCTGCATTCTAACCATTGTGCCACCACAACTCCCTATAACCTTCACCCTCTTGGCAGCAGCAATACAATCAAATAATTAATTGATCCTTCTCCATTCATGATTCCCAGGCCCTCTGACAAAACCATAGTTTTGGATCTTTCAGAAAAGCAACAGGGTTGATGTTCCACAGAGAAAAGGCTACTGCTGAAAAGGTTCTTTTACATGGTCCCACTAAATGTACTTCCAAAATCAACGGGACTCTGTCTTCTTGTATATCTCTTGCATTCCTATTTATCTATCTACTAGATGTACGTAAGATAGAAGGGCTCGAACCAAAGAAACCCAGGTTGAATTATCTACTTGTCAGTCCTCTTCTTGATTACTTTAAGCCCATGTCACACAGCACCAACGGATGGAAAGAGGATGTAAAACGGAGAGAAACACTTCCCATCTGTTAGTTAATGCGATGCATCCGTTCTGGACTCACTGCGTCCGTTTTTCATACTCTCTATTCGTCCAGCATCTGTCTACTGACATTTCATCTGCTCAAAAAGTTTTGAGCTGCACACACAAAACTTTTGAGCGGATAAAGTATCCAACGTGTCCATTATACATCCGCTACGCATACGGGGAACATCCGTAAAATGTCCATCATCTCCATTACGCGTCCGCTAACTCGCTAGGCATCCGCTGCACATCCGCACAACTCGCATCCGCTCCAGCGGAAAATGGACACAGGGAGGAAGCGAAACGGACCGCGGAACAGACAAGGCAGCAATTAGTAGCACAGATGTAAAGGATGAAAGCAGATGCAGCTCGCATACAAAGCATTAAAATGGAAAAAACGTTCGTATAGGGGACGTATCTCGGATATTTAGGATGTCTGCAGGATGCCTGGAGGATGCATAGGGACACTAGCGGAAAACCTATATTTCCTATAAAAAGGGGGAGAAATCACCTGGATCTCACTTTCAGTCCAGCAGCCCTGCGGTGCAGACCTCTTCAGCCTTCATCTTGCTCTTGCTCTTCCACAGCATCCAGTCATCTCCACTATGGATCGTCCGTCACACACTCCTTTTGGTAGCCACCATCGTTCTACAAAAGTGCGAAGCCCTCTACAGGCTCTTTCACCTGTTCTATGGGAAGAAAAGGAGGCATCCAAGAAGTTCTGGGTCGAAGATGGATCGCGAGAAGAGCCAGTACAGACTATATAACAAGCTGATGTGGAGCCTGAGGAACGAAGACTCTCATGCATTCCAGAAATTCATGAGGATGCCGCCAGCCATGTTTGACGAAGTTGTGGAGCGGCTGAAACCAGGTTGACCAAGGCAAACACCAACTTCCGGCCCAGCCTGGACCCTGGGCTGAAGGTGGCACTGACTCTGCATCACCTGGCCTCCAGGATCATGTACAGGAGCATGCAGTACGCCTGGAGGGTGCCACACAACAGCATCAGCATTGTGGTCAGAGAAGTGGTGCAGGCCATCATCGAAGAATACCTGGAGGAGCTCCTCCAGTGCCCCTCCACTGAAGAAGGCTGGAAGAAAGTTGCAGTGCTATCAGAAGTGGAACTTCCCCACACCGTTGGAGTCATAGATGGGAAGCACGTGGCCTGCAAAGCTCCAGCCAACTCAGGTCCACTTATCACAACTACAAGGGCTTCTTCAGCATCATCTTCTTCGCCATGGTCGATGCTGACTACAATTTCATGTATACATCGATGCTTCAGGCAACGTTCATCTTCAGATGCCCAGGTATACAACGCCAGTCCACCTCAAGGAGGGCTGGAACGCAACCTCATCATGGGCTTCCCAGATCCAGACCCCCTGCCCAACGACACACAAGATGTGCCCTACTTCATCGTGGGATGACGCCTTCTCCCTCACAACCTTCCTCATGAAGCCCTACACTTCCAGATGCCTCACTCGTGAAGAGAATCTTCAACTACATGCTGTCCAGGGCAAGGCGGGTGGTGGAGAAACCTTTGGCATCCTGGCCAAAAAGGTTCCATACTTCTCACCACCATGCAGCATCGCCCAGAGACCGTGAGGAGGATCGTGGAAGCTTGCTGCATCCTGCACAATCTCATGCGCATCCGCTACCCAGTGTTGCAGAACAGGCTCGTGGACCACCAACAAGGCAATGGGGACATGGAGCCCAGTGAATGGAGGCAAGGGCAAAACCTGATAGATACTACGGATGTGCAAGCCCCAACAGAGCCTCACGTGAAGGGAAGAAGCAGCGCCAACCTCCTGAAACACTGGTGCAACTCCCCAGCTGGAGCAGTGGAGTGGCAAGAAAGGATGGTAGATCTTAATGGATGCTTCCTTCAGCCTGTCTCATCACACAGTGAATTGGGCCATGTATGTTGAGTGGCCCTACAATGAACAGGGCATTTAATAAAGAGTTGTGTTTTAGTTGAAATGTGTGATAAATGATTAAATTGTTATGATAATAAAGAGCCAAGGTGTGGCTGTGGGAGGGTGGACCATACAGTCCCACTATGCTTGCACTGGAGGCTTATCTATCCCCAAGCTATTACCCATCCACAGTATCCTGCCCATCCCACTGCTATCCTTACCCATCCCACAAGCATGCAAAGGCTTAAACCATTTCTAAAAGTGTTCCACCAAGACTTTATTGACTAAAAGAACTGAACGAAGTGTGTGAAGCAAAGATAAACTTTATTAATAAACGCAAAATGACCCAAGTAAAGTGTCCCAAGCAAAGATAAAATCAACAGGTAGCAACCCAGTCTCTGGCACTCTTCTCAGTCACTCTGAGGTGTGCCGATAGTTCAGGGGTGAAGGGTCCAGGTGCTGTGGAGGTGGCTTGCTGCTGCAGTGTGTCTGAGGCGCCATTGGGGTTCCTGGCCCCCAGAGGACAACAGGGATGTGTGTGGAGGAAGCTCTCAGAGAGCTGGCTCAGTCCTGTGATGTTGGGAGTCCCTTCCTCCATGACATGGGTGTCAGTCCAAGACCGATGACAGATGTTCTGAGCCGGGCTTGGCTGTTGGGTGGAGGAAGGAGGAGTGTCGTGGGGCTGTCTGGTCTGCAGCTGAGCGAGGAGAGGCGTTGCATCGGTGGCGTTTGATGTACCTGTGCCTGGACTGGGAAGGGCTGCCTGTGCTGCTGGAACTCCTGGTAGCCGTAGCCTGGTTGGTGAGGGCCTGTGGAAAACCTTGAAGAGGCTGTGACATCACCTAGGGTGGAGGAGCAGACCTGGACTGGCTCGGAGCAGTTCAACTGGGCCTGGAGGTTGTGCAGAAGACTGTGATACTCTCCTTGATCACCTGGTACTGTGATTCAGACATGTCCATGAGGGTCTGGTTGACGTAGGTGAGGAAGGGCTTGCGGTTTGAGATGGTATGTTGGTGTGTACCAGCTGAGAGAGGAGATCTATGCTGCTTTTGATGGTGTCCCTGATCTCCAGCAGGACAGTGTGGCTCTGCCCCTCCGGCTGGCCAGACTTCTTGAGGTGCAGCTTCCCGTACTAGGTGTGCTTGACCCTTCCACCACCCGAGAGGACCTCCGAAGTGTAGCCCAGGCTCTCCGCCTTCTCTCTCCAAGCCGCCTGCTCCTCTTGGTGTCTTGATAGAGCCTGTGTCCCTTCCGCCATAGGTACTCGTTTTCCCTCAGCCATTCGAGCACCTCATCCTCATGTTCCTCTTCGGAGAGTATTGCCTCCTCTCCCTATCTCGCGTATGCCTCTTCCTCCCTCTGCAGACCTTCTGGGCCTCATCAGAGGCTTTGAGGTTCTAGGGCCTGCTCCACCACACCACCACCAGCAGCAACAACAGTAGCAGCAACAACAGTAGCAGAAGCAAAAGCAGCACCAGCAGGAACCAGGAGCACCAGCAGCACCAGCAGGAACAGGATCAGCAGCAGCAGAGTAAGCACCAGCAGCACTAGCAGCACCAGCAGCTCCAGGAGTACCAGCAGCAGAGTAAGCACCAGCAGCACCAGAGCACCAGCAGGACCAGGGCACCGCAGGACCAGGGACCAGCAGGACCAGGAGCAGCACCAGCAGAGTAAGCACCAGCAGAAGCACCAGCACCAGAGCAGTGCCAGTAGAGTTAGCACCAGCAGAAGCCCAGCAGAAGCAGAGTCAGCGCCAGGGGGTGGATGTTGGCCTTGTCCTTCTGCCAGGGCTGGCAGAAGATGGCACAGGCTTCCTCTTTTCTTCCCCATGGTTGTTGGCTGAGATGTGTCTGGCAGCAGGTCTTTCCTCTGAATGGTGACCTGCTTGCGAGCTGCATCCTTTATATCTGCGGGGCTGATCCAATGCATCCTCCCGCATGCGCAGTGAACGCTTTGCATCCCCTAGGCGTCCGTGATGCATCCACTGTATCCGCTCGGCATCCGCTCTGCATCCATTCCTTCCACTGCGCGTCCGCTTCGCTGTGCTCCCCCGGAAGCCCTGCAGATGTGCCATCGCCTTCCACTCTGCTAGGCTTCCTGGAGCATCCGCTTAACATCCTGGCGATGTCCTCCCCCCATCCATTCCCTTCTGTGTGTTGTCCGCTCTGATTATGCAAATTTGGGGCACTTTGAGAGCGGATAACAATGGAAGATGGAAAATTTTCTTGTCCGCTGTGTCCTTTTTACATACTTTTTGCATCCGTCGGCCTATGTGACAGGCCCTTTAATTAGTTCTCTGTCCGAGTTACCCCTAGGTATAGTGATTAGAAGCAATCTCCATGTGCATCATCTTGAACTTCTAAAGCATTGGTGTCCAACTCACAATGTCACATTGCTGTCATGTGATGTATCATCACTTTTTCCCCCCTTCTGGGAGCTTGGGTGGGCGTGGCATGCGCATGACGCATCTGATCAGTGGGCCACCCGTTTGACACTCCTGTTCTAAAAGAAAGGCAGAGTATACATATGATTAATAAATATTCTAAGTAGTTTGGGACAGGGCTACTAGAATATAGATACCTTTGGGTAAGTCACAATTACCCAAAATAGATGTCTGTTTGAACCTGTATGGCAGCCCTTAATAGCTGTCCCTATGTCCATTTAGATGTCTAAACATTTATACTTATACTAAATAATTATACTATAATTATTAATATCCAGATGTGCTATAATAGTTGATCTTGTCATAAATAATCATCATCTTCATTTAACTACCCCATAATCCCTTGCGGGATGGAGTCTGGGCAACTGAATGGAGCTAGCAGAGTGTTTTAATGGCCATTGGATAGTTGGATGACTAGATAGATAGATAGATAGATAGATAGATAGATAGATAGATAGATAGATAGATAGATAGATAGATAGATAGATGTCAAAAGAAACTGAATTGAAATCAACATATACATGTAGTTGTACATACAGATATATTTATTTAAATTATACCCTTTATAAAATTACATAATAATAACAAGAATTAGGGGTAGATGATTGCCGAATATTTTGTCATAGTGGCTGAATTTTTACCAAACTTCAGTAGATTAGTTAAAGAACTGGTTTGCGGTGAAATTATTTTGATTTGATTTGTTTGCCTTCTTTGCTCAGCGACAGAGAAGAATTCAAAAGGATCGGCTAGTGAATGAATTCACCACAGCACTTACAAATTTCCAGCGGGTCCAAAGACAAGCTGCTGAGAAGGAGAGAGAATTTGTGGCCAGAGTTCGAGCCAGTTCTAGGGTATCAGTAAGTATAATTAATTAATCCACGCTTGCATTAATTCTGGAAGATACTGAAAGAACTAGAATAGATGATACTATTTATTTTCCCATTACAATGTATGTTTTAGAATGCATGAAGTACAGTATTAATATCATTTCTGTGCAATCCATCACTAAAGTCCGTTTAGGAAATGCAGTTCATCAAATGCCTGATCTTCTGTAATCACAATAAATTATACATTAGATAAATAGTTTGAGACAAGAGGAAATAATAACTTGAGAGATTTTTCTCGTGTCCGGGAATCATGTCAGCCCAAGTCAGATCTGAATATAGTGGCATGGTGGACCAAAAAAGAGGACTGTCATCTTTATTTTTGTCAGTGTGTGGGATTTACAGACACCTGAATAAAATAGTTAACACTGTGTGGTGCAGCTATTTGATACTATACTTGCCTAAGTAAATATTTACTCTAAGATTCCTGGCATATTTTTTTTTCTTCTGTTCGATCATATCTAATGCTTAGATACTACCCAGACCAGTCTCTACAAGTTTTCTTGGCAAAGTTTTTCAGAAATGTTTTGCCAGTGCTAGCTTCCTGGGGTAGAGAGAAAGTAACTGATCCAAAGCCACCTAACTGGCTTTGTGCTTAAGGCAAGACTAGAAGTCATGGTCTCTTAGTTTCTAACTGTAAGAGCCAAAGGCATTGCCTTCTTCCCATGAATCCTCGATGCCTTAACCAGTCAAACCATCTCTCTAATCATTACTTTCTGCTAATTTTGTCTACGGAGTTGAAGTCTGCATTGAGCAGTGAATCTTAAGCAGTTTTTACTGAACTTGGAAGTGTATTAACTTGATCCTTATTTAGATGAAATTAAAACTGAAAGAATGTTTTAATCTCTTCATCCCATACAACCTCCTGCACCTTTCCCTCTCCTCTAAAAAGCCTTTATAGAGGATTGGGATATCAGATAAAACTGCTGCTGTGGACGGAAAGGATAATCTAAAATTGGATCACTCTTGCACCGATCTCACAATATTTAGAGGAATGTCCCAACCATCTCTGAAGGGTGTTCAGGATCACAATAATTAGAAAAGGCAATTTAGTCTTTACTCTGCTATACTTCCTTTTTTATATTACTATTGTAATATATTTTTATAAAAATTTTAATATATATATATATATATATATACACACACACATATACACACACACATACATGATGATGGCAGATGAGATTCTGCTGAAACGTTGCTACAATTTTAACAGAACTACAATGAGGTGGGATAATACCCGAAGGAAGCTAAACAGCACACATGTAAGTACCCGCGAAAGCTTCAAAAAACAAATACATACATACATACATACATACATACATACATACATACATACATATATTACTATTGCATCTAACCTTATCCCAGTTGTTTTTCCCTGAGCATAATATCCTACTTAGATATCCACTCTTGTTTTCTGAAAACAGGAAAATAAAATATTCCCAACCCACTCAGATGGCTAATCTCTAACCTCCATGATGTCCTATTTCTGTTTTGCCTTCATTCTCTGTCTTTCAGTTTTTATTATCACAATGCTCAAATCTTCATGCCTATTTTTAATCAGAAAGATGCTAGGTGCTGGGGGGGGGGTTGTTTTTGTTTTGGTCTTTTAAATGTTCTATATTAAGCCATAATCTAAATCACATTTATGCTTGGATTTTGGCAACATACAGCATTGAATGCTTGTGGCATACAAATCTTCTAATATCAGATTCTAGAACAACATTTCATGGACCCCCTTGATCTCTTCTTGTTATATCAGAGTTTAATTTGGAACTACAGTTCTCCAGATCTGGTCTCTTATTAAGTGCTGAACTCTTGCTGGTGAGCATTGAAGTACATTTGACTCTGTTTCCAAAGTTGCAACTTGTTATTTTTATATCACTTGACAGGGTGGTGCCACAGAAGAAAGTTATAGAGAAGGAACCCTTGTATCTTGGGATAGGTAAGAAATATGAAAAATTAAAGTATGAAAAAACCCCTGTGTTTAATTTTATTACAACAGCAATAGCACTTAGACTTATATACAGCTTCCTAGCGCTTTACAGAACTCTCTAAGTGGTTTGCAGATTCTGTAAACTCCTCATTTTACTGACTTCCGAAGGATGGAAGGCTGGCTCAACCTTGAGCCAGTTAGGATCAAACTCCTGGCAGGGGAAGGCATGGTTTAGCCTCCAATAATGCATTCTAACCACTGTGCCACCACAGCTTCTTATTAGAGATATAAATCCTTGCATCTTTAATAAGCAACAATAGTACAACACAAAGTACACTGTGATTTTAACTTGATATTCTGTTTTTTTCAGAATTATGTTTTTTTCCCTCATTGTTAATGTGCATTGTTCGAAAGTCCCTGTTTAGATGGTCTATCTCCCATCATTATTGTGTGCAATTTGAAGAGAAATTGGAGGATTGATAGGAGTGGCAGATTAACTGTAAGAGACAAAGGCATTGCCTTCTTCCCATGAATCCTCTCATGTAGAAACAGATCATCCATGAAAATTATGGATAGTATGCTGTCATGATATGTAACAGGGCAGGGGTTGGCAACCTTAAACACTCAAAGAGCCACAAAGGTCCTAACCAGAGCTCTCTGTTCAATTCTGGAACTGACCAGGCTCTATGGTGGTTCCCCTACCATAGAGTCTCCTCCTTGCGTGGCATCCTTTTTCCTCTACCTGTCCTAAGTAAAAGCCCTATCAATTGTAGAGCCAACTAGCAATAGGGAGCTGCAGCAGAGGGATTAAAGAGCCACATGCGGCTCCAGAGGGAATAGGAGGGAAAAGACAGAATTTGAGGTGCATCTCTTTTTAATGCAGTAAAGATATTTTTTCCATATATAATAGCCTAATAGTGCATAATGTGTTCTGTGTATGTTTAACCCAAAGCCAACCTCAGACCCAAGTGCTTGATGAAGAAATCACAGAAGATGACCTTCGGCTCATTGAAGAAAGAGAATCGGCCATCAGGCAGCTGGAGGTGAGCACTGGCCAATGAGAACAAGAACAAGATGTTATTTATTATATTATGTCTGTGAACTAAAAGAGCTCGAGATGGAACTGGTTGCCCTTTAAGTTATTAATTCCTATAATTAATAAGTACAGCGTTACTTATATCACATAACATTACCTTATTTTACAAGAGTTTAAAGTTTGCTTTCTTCATGGATATCAAAGTATGAGACCATTCAAATGGTCTTTCATAATCTTGAAGATCTACTAGGCTCTCAATTCCCATTGGAAGTTAGAATTTGATTCCTAAAATGAGTTTCCCCAGTTTTGAGGTAAATACTGCTATAGAATAACTTAAGTGTAATCCACACATTGAGCAGAGAACTTGCTAAGACAAAAGTACACCCATTTGTAAAATCCAAAGTCTTTGAATTTAATTAAGGCTGTGGAACCAGAAATACTAGATACTTCTGTCCTCGTTATTGTTGTATAATATAAACATGAAATGAATAATTACCTCAGAATTCTTCTAAGTTTTGTATTCTTACTCAGGATGTCTGATCAATCCAATAAAATGATTTTATTAGAAGAATTAAGCCTGAAATTATATTTTTAAAAAGGTAGGAAATGAACACAATCATATTCATGCTTACATTCAGCATTTAAAACACATTTATTCTATTTTGTACTTTGTGATTTTTTTGTTCTATTTTTGCTTTTAATTAAGCAATATGCATACAAATACACAAAATTTGCTCATGCCTGTGATACAGGTGATACGCACACGCACACATATATACATATATCATATTTCACTGTTATTGATGTATAATCTCTCTTAATAAACAACTCATTCATAATTTTTATCCTATCCTTCAAATTTACATTCCCCAAGGGTGGTTTTCCTATTTTTCTCAAATTGAAAACTGCTTCCAAACTAGCTTTCTCATCAAAACATCTCTGTCCTACATCTGTTTCCTCCTTTTCTTTCTACTCTAAATTGCTTGTGGTTTATTCCTGTGATGGTATTGTTCAGTGCTGAACATTGTTTTAATACAGTTTCTTTCTTTGTAGTCAGACATTCTTGACATAAATGAAATATTTAAAGATTTGGGAATGATGATTCATGAACAAGGAGATGTCATAGGTAAGCAAAGGTCAACCTTTTGATAATTTGCCTTTTTGCCGCATTTGGGCATGCTAGTTATATTGTATTCACTTTTACAAGTTGTAGCAGTTGAGGGAAAATCTATAATTAATTAGGAAAAAGACTTGCATTAAGAGGAAATTTGGTACACCAGAATCTGAAGTAAGATTGATTTAAAAAGCTTAGTTGTCTCAAGGTCCTTGAATATGTTATATAGTTAGGATGAGAGTTTTAGCTCAAATTACATGGGAGGGGCAATTGGTTATGGAATGCCTTGTTCTATTTCAATATAATATCATCTGTTGTGCAGGTACCTTCATGTAACATCAGGTGCTCCATTTCTTTGAGAACAAGAATAATCAAGAGTTAGAATTTTTTAAATTGTTCCCTAGAATTTTCCAGGTTTTCCTGAAGCTTTACTTATTGTAGCTTTACCCTACAGAGAGTTCAGATCAGAGTTAAAAGGGTCAGAATGCATTGCAGAATTATTAGAAGTAGTCTTGTTTAATTAGAACTTTAAAAATAATAATAACATGCACAGAATACCTGAGCAACGAGGTTTTTTTTAAAGTTTTTAAAAAAACTTTTTAAAGTTTTTTATAACATGGTTTATACATAGCTCATTTCAAAACAAAATAGTTGTGAGTATAATACAGGAAGTGAGATCCATAATAAAAAGGAATTACAATATGTTTGAAACTATGCTTCAAAACAAGAACAATAATGGCCTCTACTAAAACGCCAGTCATTTATGAATTCTTTTTCTCCCCCCTACCCCATAATTTACATGTATTCAACATAGCTTCTCCTCTTTTGAAGTTTTAGTCTCTTTTTCTCTGTCTTGATTCCTATTGTTTGGGACATAAAACACATATTTTCCTGGTATCAGGATACTGTTATTGCCATTTCCAGCAGCATCCAGTACAGGTACTCCTCGACGTATGACCACAATTGGGATCAAAATTCCTGTTGCTCAGGCAGTTGTTAAGTGAGTTGTGCCTTTTTGCCATGGTTGTTAAGTGAATCACTGCATTAGTTGAGCTAATCATGTGGTCATTAAACAAATCCAGCTACGCCCATTGACTTGACTTATCAGTAGCCAACTGAAAGCATGATCACAGGACATTGCAACCATCCTACATACATGCTGGTTACCCAGTTCCCAAATTTTGATAATGGAACTATGGGAAAATTACAACGATTATAAGTGCAAGGACTGGTCATAAGTCACTTCGTTCAGTGTTGTTGTAACTTCGAATCTCACTCAACAAATGGTTATAAGTCAAGGACTATCTGTATTGGAAAAGATGTAGCGGCTCAGTGTCTTAATGACGCTGGAGGTGGTTTCTGCTCCAGTGGTTCAAGGTCTAGCACTGTGTGTCGAGTGAGCTCCCATCATTCACCTCAGCTTCTGTCCACCTAAAAATGTAAAAACATGTTCTATGTGAATACATAAAATAGGTACCATTTTGGTGGAAGGAATGAGCTGGTGCTCCATATAGCAGTCAGATTCTTACCCTCTGAACCTTGCTGGTTGCGGCACCCCATATGCGAGGGAACTCCAGAGAGGGAAGGGGCCTTGGATGACACTAAAGGAAGATCCGCTTGTTTTTTTTCTGGCCCAAAGCCAGCTCGCCCTTTTGTGGCGCACTATGGGAAGTGTATGAACATTTCTTATGCAGAGCCAGTACCTTGGCAGCCAAACTACTAGTCTTCGATTGCACTGTAGTTTCCTGACTAATGTAACAACCCCATTCGCTAATAATAATAATACCTGTTTTGGAACATTGTCCTTGCTTTTAATTCAATACCTTTTCAAATAATTGTTCTTGGGATTTATCTCCAAAACTACAAAATGGATCTAAAAATATAGTCTCAGAACAAGATGTTTCTGCATGCATGTGAAATGTAGAAGACAAATTGTAATGCTTTTTTCTCCTTTCTCAAAGATAGCATAGAAGCTAATGTAGAAACAGCCGAAGTCCATGTTCAGCAAGCAAATCAGCAATTGTCAAGAGCATCCGAGTACCAGGTAAAGATTACCATAATCAAAAGTACCGCAGATAATCCTCATTTAGTAACTGCAATTGGTTCTGATGACTTAATTATTAAGTGAAATGGTTGCTAAATGAACATGTGACACAGGAAGAGGGGGAGAGAGAGAGACAGAGAGAGATGCTACCATATCACTGGTTCCTGCTCTTTCATTCAGATAAAGTTTTGTGGGATCTTTGGTACTGTCTGACCTTGATATTTTTCTTGCAGACGTTTCATTACCAAACTAGGTAACATAATCAGTGAAACATCTGTATGAAAATAACCAAGTTCAAAGAGCACTAAAGATCCCTTGATTTAAACTCTCAAGGCCTGGGGGGCAAGGCCTGGGGGGCAGGGAGATCCAGCCCATGGGGTGCTTAGATCTGACCTGTGGGGCCACCCTGGAGACAGCGAAGGACTGGCCTGCAGTGCTCTGCCAGCAAAAACTGAGACCGGGGTGGCTGCGGTCCTACTGAGCTCCATTTTCGCTGGCAGAGGAGGCCGTTGCAGCCAAAAATGGAGCTCGGGAGCCTGCTTTCTCAGAGCGCTCGGGCCACCACAGGCGTCCCCAGCACGAGTGATGTCAAGCTGGCCACGCCCACCCTGGCCCCCAAATTAATATAATATACTTGTTCCATTCTCATGAACTAACATAGTTCAAAGTGTAACCTATAATTTCTTGAGTTTCTCATGTCTTACAAAATCGACTACATATTTCCATCATACTCATTGTATTATGTGCTCCTTTTATAGTAGTAGCACTTAGACTTATATACCACTTTACAGTGCTTTACAGCCCTCTCTAAGCGGTTTACAGAGTCAGTCTATTGCCCCCAACAATCTGGGTCCTCATTCTACCATCCTGGGAAGGATGGAGGGATGAGTCAACCTTGAGCCTGGTGAGATTTGAACTGCCAAATGTAGTCAGCCTGCTGCAGAAGTAGCTTGCAGTACTGCACTCTAACCACTGAGCCTCAGAGGCTCCTATATTTTTATCTATATTTATCTATATTTATATATTTTTACTACTGTCATCCATATACAAGTAGTCCTCAACTTACAACAGTTCACTTAATGACCATTCAAAGTTACAGCCCTACTGAAAAAAGTGACTTACAATTTTTTTTCACGCTTATGATCATTGTAGCATTCCCATGGTCACGTGATCAAAATTTGGATGCTGCACAACTGGTTCATGTTTATGACTCATATAGTGTCCCGGGGTCATGTGATATAACTTTTGGGATCTTTTGGCAAGTAAAGTCCAGGGGGAAGCCAGATTCACTTAACAATTGTAGCAAGAAAGGTCATAAAATGGAGGGGAATTCACTTAATGACTGTCTTGCTTCGCAACCAGAAACGTTGATCTCAGTTGTGGTCGTAAGTGAAGGACTACCTGTACTCTTTTGTCATACGCTAAATGAATAAATTTCTGTAGAGGGAATCTAGGGCATAAAAGCCAAATATTGAAACAGGCAAAAGCAACTCATTGAAGCACTTATTTGATGATCGCATGTGATCAGATGTATATTTCTGCACCTTTGGAAAATGAAACTAATGGTGTCCTTTCTCTCTCTCTCTCTCTCTCTCTCTCTCTCTCTCTC